>JABWIB010001168.1:3758-17304 GCA_016617825.1 Platyplectrum ornatum
AGAGAGAGAGAGAGAGAGAGAGAGATAGATATATGTATGTAAATACATGGTTATTAATATAATTATTTACCCTGGTGCACAAATATGTAGACGTATCGGGTTAACAATCCCTGCTATAATTATCACTACACTGAAAACAATTATGACACCACCGCTATACAACCGTATCCACATCACAATCTGGTGTGTTCATGTCATCAGGGGGAACTTTGATGTGTCAAAATGTGAACATCAATTGGTGGGAAGAATGTGGTATCATCATGTGCGCTGGAGGAACACAAAGGTGTCACAATGCCACAAGGAGGAACAATGCAGTGTCATAATGTGTGAAGCACTTGGGGTAACACTGACGTATCATCATTTCATCAGGAGGAACAATGAAGTGTAATTTTGTCACCAGCACTTGGGGGAACAATGACGTGTCACCATGTCACCATCAGGAACAATGAGGTGTGATAATGACACCACCACTAGGGGGAACAATAAGGTATCAGCATGTGACAAAGAGTAGCAATGATGTGTCATACTCTCAGCAGAACTGTGGGCGCCATCAGTGTCTTAAAACCAGGTGACAAATATAAACACAATGGTGTTTTTTGAGTACAGTAAAAAAAAGCTTTCACCTTTTTTTTTAATTACATATATATCATTAGCAATACATGTACATTGTTATCCATGTTTTTATACATCATCTGACAAACAATTATGGGTAACATATTTATTAATAGATCGTCATGGTTTTCAAACTGTCAATGAAACTTCACCTACATATGTCAGGTCATCTATGTAGCACACTGTATGCAAATATACTGCTTACTGCAGGTGAAAGTATGTAGAAGGAGGCTGACCCTTTCTTATAATGCAGTCCTGACTGACTACCATTTCCATAGTTATGTTTATGCTGTGGGAAAACCAGATGTTTTTATCAATACATGTAATGGAAACATTCCAGTGCTGTTGATGAAAATGCTCGCTCATTCACATGCTATAATCGCGAAAACGACCGTTCCTTACGTTTCACCTGGCTCATGTATTGATCTTGTCACAGTACATCGTACTATCGTTATGTGTATAAATATTTACATGTATATATTTCATCACTTCCTGACCATTTCATAACAAATCACAGCCAAAGAATCACTACCTGGTTCAAACACATTACCTCTGCCGGGTACGATCGCTTCATCGTGTTTTCGTCGTTCCATACATCGTTCGAAATTTAAAACTGTACCATACATGATACGATGTTTTTGCACTTCAAACTACTTAAATTCTGCTGGCCGAAAGATCAGAATGAGTGTGGAACGATGATTTCAAGCGATTTTGGCACAATGCCAGGAAAAATCATTCCCACACACTGCAACGATATGTCGTTCTATTNTCTAAAAAACGCTGATTTCGAACGATTTATCGTACCATGTATGGCCAGCTTTAGTTTGTTTGGCCAGCATAAATGCTTGTCAAGCTGATTTTACACAGGTGATTTAATTGATGTAGNGTGCATTATTGTATTGATCCAAGCACGTTACCATGCATTTGGGGGCAGATTCAGCCCTGCGTCTCCGCCAGCCGGCGCAAAGCCCGACTCTGTGCCTCTGCGACTACGCAACATGTAAATGAAAAAAGGGGCGTTCCACGCCCCTTTTCTCATTTACATATGCGCTTTTAGCAGGGCTAAGCCCTGCTAATTGGTAGTGCAGCCTGCACCATGTCAGGACTTGGTGCAGGCGTAGCGCAGAGGGACCGAGGCAGGTAATGTCCTATGGACAATTACCTGCCTCATTAACTGGAAAAAAAGTACATATAATAAAAATAAAATAATAAATAAAGTGTGTGTGTGGGTTTTTTTTTATTTAACTAATTTTTTCTTAAAAAAAAAAATTTCTTATAGTCATCAAAGCCGGGTGCCGGCTTTCATGCTCGCAGCGTAAGCTGCGAGTATACACTGGCAGAGGCTCCAGTAATTTGGTAATGTGCCCAAAATACCGCAGTTTTATTGCCATAACTACATACGTTTTTATATCAATATCTATCTAGGCTCATAATATGCAAACCCAGAAAGTGACAATTTTATAACACACTTCATATTTTGCACAGTCATACATTATAGAATCAGTCTAAATATAATACAGTTATTATGTTTTTATAGTTAATCAGCAAAAATTTTATAGTTTGAAGCATCTTCTCGGAAAATATGTTTTAAATATGCTGGACTACATATTTTGATTGTATGAGCATATAGATTACAATACAATCATACAATAAACATAAACAATACAATTGTACAATTGAACCGTGTTATAATTTCAAGCATGCAAAGATATGTTCATGCATGTGTGCTGTTGAAATTATGTCTTTAATGAGAATGGCAGTATATAATTTCAGATCATGATTATTGATTGGATTATAGTATTGGATTATGTTTGCAATTCAGATGACCCTTCCCTGGGGTGGGTAGTGGTGACCCAACCCATTATGGTTGCCATAGAACTCTCTTATATGGTGGCTAGCCTGCTGCTAGTTTAATAAAAATTACTTGATGTACTTTTCAATATGGCTTTTTTAATTGGTAAAGGAATGGTGTGTGATTAAGGAGTCTCTTACCACCTCAAAGCACCTGTAATGATAGAGGTGGATTCTCTTTTGTTTTATAATATCTTCTGGTTGTTCAATTTCCATGGACCAATAATATTATTACAAAAACATTTATGACATATATTTCGATAACACCCATGAATGCAAGCATAACTTTGAGCTCTTTTCCATGATTTCCTCTGTACAATCTGTACATTATTATATATTATATCACATTTAATATAACTTTATTTTAAGCCCTTACAACTTTATCAATAGTATAATCATTTAGAGTATGTAAACTGAAAAAAGTTTAAAATTAATTTAAAAAAACAGTTGGTGTATTTTTGTATTTCAACAAATAGTGAACTTCATAAGAAATAATATAGAAGTATTTTACATTTATTCTATTATTTCCTTTTTTTGTGTTCTGAGGGCACAATAGATTTGGGCCGGAAAGCATTCTTGTGAGGTTTTACAAGATTTATGCTAGCTAGGAAGAACATTATGTTTGTCACAAACAGAAGAAAATCATTTATAAAGCAAGTCTGTGAAACTTGTGGCATACAATTATTTTTTTTGTGGTAAAGTTCAAATTCGCATAAAAAGTAAACTCAAACCACTGCATTGTATAGAAAATGGAACTGGTTATTGATAATCATCTTTAAGCAATTATTTTCCCAGACATTGTGGGTGACAGAGCTGTAAGGAATTCTATAATTAGAAGAATTTCATTTTGTAGCTGTAATTCTTTTTTTAATATATCTTTATTTGGTTCACATTACATTACATTATCCATGTAATAAGGTACAGATGCCCAAGAAATTCACAAGAAACGTATACATTACATTTTAGGTAAAGCAATTGTAATGTACGGCCCCTGGATTGTGGGTGTGACAATATGATTTAAAAATGCAGACATACAGATGAACATTCCTGGAACATTAACTTACGGCAACATACAGGAATAAAAGGGGAAACAGCAATTTAGAATAATTAATGCACAAATTCACAAAATAGTCCTGGACACAGCCGTGGAAATATACTTTTGAGTTTGAGAAAAAATAAACATTAGTTTTTTGGGCTTGCTCCTTCGAACTGTTTACGATAACAACAGACGCAGTCCACAGGATAGAGTATAACACAGTTCTTTAGGTTTTTATGAGAGCTTGTATTTTTCAAAATTGGGTTGTTCCTCTCCTGATTACACCTTCGCTATTCCCTTATTAACTGGACATTCTTAGCTCTGATTGCTGTTTCATAGATGTTAACCTCACCTTCAACTGCTATCCATGTTACTTTTTAATACACACGCTCTCTTGTTACCTCCTTTTTATGCATTTTACCCTCCTCCCAATATTAATCAAAACGTTCACACATAGCTTAAGTCTATTAGTTCACCAATTATAACATTGACACATAAGTGGCACCAAATCACCTGTTACTAAACCTCAATGAACGTAACAATTTCACTGTTAAGGGAATCAATCAAGTGTAGAATATATATTGTCTCAATAAAGTCAATAAAAAGTTTCACTATTCACAGTATTCACAGTCTCGTAAAACAATTCTTTAATGTCTGTTCCATCGAAAGGTACAATAGTGAAGTCCGTTACTTGAAAAATAAAGATGCTTTTTACTGAGGGGATATTTGTAGATATGTGTCCTCCCATAGGGACATAAAAATATTAGCGTAACATGGGGCCGTTTTGGCCCTCATCACTGTCCCCCTCTTCTGCAGATAATAGTCCCCATTAAATTCAAAAAGTTTTTTTCTAATATGAAGGGATGCCTTCCTCAATAAAAAGTTTTTTCTCTTCCGTCAGTCCAGTTCAGTTATCCACTGAATCACTTTGATGCCTGCATTGTGATCAATTGCTATATAGGCAGGTAATTGTATATAGGGAGCTGACATCAGCTGTTAGTAGGGTCAAAGTTTCAGTTACTCTCACATGATTTCATTTCCTAATTGTATCTCCCGTATCCTTCAGATAAGAGGGGATATCATTCATGAAGGTCTGAAGGAATATGTCCAACATATGGGCTAAATTCGATGTAATGGAATTCACTCCCGCTACAATAGGCCTTGTGAAATCCTTTTGGATTTTAGGTAGAATGTAAAATTTAGGGGTGGAAGGATATTCTATATTCACATACTTCATTTCCTTATCTTTGATTAAGCCTTCTTTATTATATTTGTGACTCCACTGATATGGTTTTTATAGTTTTTTTTTTATCCATACCTAAAATACCCCCCGCCCCCCCCCCCCCCCCCCCCCCCCCCCCCTTTGTCGGAAGGCTTAATAACAATTGCATCATTATTTTTCAAACTTCGCCGCTTCTCTTTCCTTTTTGTTAAGATTATATGTATTCCACTGTTTTCCTTTTATCTTCTTGAGATCCCCTTTAACCAATTTGTTAAAGGTTTCGACCCAATTGGTGTTAACATGGTGGGGATAGAAGTAGGACCTCTTCTTGAACTTCGATGTCGTTTTGTGTGATTCTTCATCTTCGTTCTTATTTTCTTTCAGGAAGAACTTCTTTAGGGCTAGTTTTCTAATGAATCGTTGGAGATCCACAAATACTTCAAATTCATCAGATTTCTTAGAAGGCGCATATTTGAAACCCTTCCATAATAGGGTTTCTTCCTCTTAGGATGTATGAGCTGAAATAAAAAATCTCCACATTTTCTCTATTATTCATCTGATCGTTTTCCTTCTTTGCATCTATAGATTTCTTCTTCCTCATAATTTTTCTTCTCTTTTCTCTTAAGACTGCACCCCCCCTTTTTCCCCTTTTTTTCTTATTCATTAGTAATGATGTCTCCTCCTTCCCTCCTCGCCTAAAATATGGTGGTGATGGTGGGGTCTCCTCACTGACTGATCTCTTCAGTCCCTCCCCTGATGGTATTCCCCATCTCTATAATTGTCTCCACGGTCCCTATAGTTGTCTCTGTGACGTCTATCGTAATCATTTCTGTATCTTCCATAGTGATGATTTCTATGTCCTCTATAGTAATTCTTTCGATGATTTCTTCTATAGTTTTCACCGTCTCGAATTTCATCATATCTTCTTCCATCCGTATTCTTATGTTGATCAGTCCTACTTTCATATCTCGATCGGCTCCTATGCCTCTCGTTGCGATCTTTTCTGTGATGGCTCATTTCACGCTTCCTAGTGTGGGATCTATTATTTCTGTTATGTGAATCTCTATTATCCCCATGGGAATGATTGCGTTTCTGTGGTTTCTTTCTTGAGTGTGTTCTACTCCTCCTCGGTTTTCCTTCGGCTTGTTATTCTGATTCTGGGTGTTTAAGGTCGCTTCCCCTCCTTCACATTCAGTTGACTCGTGTGGATTCTGAGGTGTTCTATTGGATTCCTTCTATTCTTCAGAATTATTCTTCTCTGGTCCTTTAGTTGCACCCTTTTTATTTTCTGTCGTCTTCCTTTTTGTATTATCCTCATATTTTCCTTTTTCCTTCTTTCCAGTTCTTTCCTCATAATTCCTTGATTTATTCAGCTCTATCCAATCTTCATTCCTATCATCTAATTTAATTTAATCTTCTAGAAATGCTCTAGATGTTGTAGTGGGCCTTAAAGCTCTTGGAGAGATTCATTCCAAGGCCAGTCTAAATTGATGAGTTTGCAATATAGTAGGAGGGAGCACCCCATTAAGAGGGAAGAGATAACACTTATCCCTGTTAATACTCAAACCAGCAAAACAGCCGAACTGCTCGAAAACCACCAGGAGTCTAGAAAGGGAGCCTCCAGCATCCACAAGAAAGAGGAGCATATTGCCAGCATACAATGCTATCTTATAAGGAGCTGACACAGTAGACAGGCCCCGAATGGACCAGAGGATCCACCCAATGAAGGTGTCCCCAAAATTAAATCGGCGTAACACCAAAGGTATGGCCACTCCACTGCGTCGAATGCCTGTGGTCGCATCTAGAGAGACCACTGCTGTACCATCTGTTAACAGTTTTAAAATGGGTTTCCTGCAATTGAGCTGGGTTTAGGATTCCTATAACATTATCATTATGTTTATGTAATAGAGAAGAGGTAATTAGCTCAGCAAAATGAACACTCCATTTGTTTACAGGTCAACTTTATTTTAATAAACTTTGCAGTGCTGAATAGGACAACAAATCAGTCCTATTCTTTATTTTTTTCCATTTTTGATTTGTATATCATGTAAAGTAGAAATAAAGAGAACAAACTTGTAGTGTATGTTATTATTTATGTAAACTGGAATATCAAGTAGAGAGAAGGTAGTTAAATAGGATTATGTTAATTTGTTAAGTACTGATAAATGTCCATATACTCAAAAATCCTTATAGATATAAATAGGTTAAATAAAAGCAATGTAAATTGTATGTATGTATAGCAGTCCTATTATGATACATTAGAAATGTAGTAACAGTAGAACAGTAAAAGTCTAATACTTTAAGAAAATGAACACATCGGTGTGCCGTATAGAATAGATTTTTAGGCTCTCCACCAATATCGTGAAATGACACATAGTAACAGAGATGCATCACATATTACCATGACATTGATGGAATCAAATTTTTTCTGATTACATGATATTAGCCTGTTACTCCCACAAGCAATAATAGGAATATGTATGCCTTCCACTACCCCTATTATATGTGGAAAGCTAGCAATGGTGTAAAATGCTTACTTGCCATGCACAATGGTCTCCTCATCCAATGGCATTTGTTATAATGATCCTATATGCTTCAGGAATTTCATTGTCACAACCTTAAGCATGCATCAAATAGATGATTGGGATATTCTCGAGGCAGCGCCCATATGAGATGGGAAGGTTCCAGATGCACAAAATTGTAACACCACCAATAACCATCTAGCACCACCCCAGAGGTGGTTTTGATGTTCTATTCTAATATGTGATTTAAGGTTCCATTGCACAATCTGCAAAGTTAACAAGATGACATGATGTGGTAGACGATAACGCCTGTGCACCTCTGTATCATACATCCCAAAGAGTGTTACACGTGTCCTAAAGCTTCTTTGCCACCGCGCATGACTGTAGAACCCGTGAATGACTGTAGAACACAGGTAATCAGATGTTAATGTGCGTAGATGTGGCATGAACCCTTGAATGGCAGTGTATACAGTGATTGTTTGCGTTGTAGTAAATCTAGCAACTGGTCAAATATTGGAATGAAAATGTTAACTTTAAATTGATCTGATAGTGAAAATCCAGTAGCTGCATCTTTAGCGCCATCAACTCAACTTCTTAATTCTTTATATTTGTGTTGCTTGCATGTAATTATCTGATATAAAAAAGTGTTAAGTATTCCAACATGCCAGAGGCTTTATACAATTTGAAAACTTGAAGACAATTACTTGTTTTATTATACCTGTCCAGTATTGTGTACCATCAATGCAGTTTCTAATTGACCCATAATAGACTTTCTGATTCATCTTGTGACAGATTAAGAAGGACATCTTTAATAGCGGTAAAACCTTTTTTCAAGGCATTTAGGACATAATTCTACTGAGTACAAAAATAAAACTGCCTCGGGGCAAAATGTACCACACATTTTACTACAAGGTTCAGATAATGTCCGTGGCAAGGGATGTATTCAGCTAGCTTATTCTTCTGGCGTAGTTCTGCTCGTTGGGAAGTAGACTTTTGTTTCTTTAGATTACAGGAGGTACACTTCTTGCACCATTCTTCCACTTTTTAAATGATACCTATAAAATATTTGTGTGAAATTAGCCTCAGTCTTTTGACATCCCGTATTTTTCACTCCGTAAGATGCACTTACTTTTTAGAGGAGTATGTTTTTTGTTTTATAAAGGAGGCAAGATGGCGGCATATATCGGAAAGTTCGGAGCTCCGGTGACTCGCTTCACAGGTCAGGCCACACCCTCAGTCACTGGTTTTTGTAGTATTCGCTCTGTAAGACGCACACACTTTTTCCTCCACTTTTTTTGGAGGAAAAAGTGTGTCTTATGGAGCTGAAAAATACGGTATAATTTGGGTTATTGGTATATGTGTTTTAGGATTACACTTTGCCTAAAATTAAAAAAGAGTGGCTTTAAACCCATCCCACTCTTGCCATAGCTGTAAAAACTTTGGGCATAAAGTTGGGACTACTATTTAACTCACTCCTACCCTGTTCTCAATTTTGTTATTCATTTTGTCATTTTCATGAATTATTTAACTCTACAATCACCATATTTTTGAGTAGCAGTTTTGTTTCCTGAAATTACTAAAATCAGGAATTTCAATGAATTCTTCGTCTGCAGATTGCACTTCCCTGCTCGTTATTTTACAAAAAATTTAACATTTTCTAGTCTAGGGGGGAAATTCCCTAAACGTCAATTTCCTTATATCGCCAAACGATGTCGAAATATGTGATGATTTATCATTTTGTGTATTCACAGTATTTGTAAATTAAAATGTTGTTTTTCACTTGTTTTTATCTTTTTTTGTTAATTTTAAAGTCTCAGGTAATTGCAGTGTAATTCTGGCAAAATATTTTACAAATCATCTATAATATCTTGCAAACCCTATACATAAGAGACGTCTAAACTTTTTATATACAGGGGAACGAGGGGAAGTGGGGGTGGAGAATGTCAGCCTATGGAGGTGTCAGGGGGCACCAGGAAGTGAGCGGCCAAAGTGGACATACCAGGGTTCCCAGACTTTGTGGAAATATGGGAGAGTAAGAGAAAGCTAGTTAGATACTTCATGAAGGCTATGTACCAAATTTTTTGGATAGTAGCCGCCATGGAAGGCATCATGGTGCATTTTCAATCCTTGGCAACTTGGTCTTTAGCAGCAGAGGACCAGCTTATTATTATAATTTAGATATATATTTTATAAATATACAGATGGTGGGGACAGGGGACTTTTTTAGGAGTACAGGGATAGTGACAGGGACTAGGGATATAGGGATAGGGATATAGATCAGCAATTAGCAAAAATCTCTTTAACAGTAAAAAACGCTCTCTTTCAGGAACAATCTCTCTCCTCTGCTCCAACAAGAGTAAGGAAGTTGGAGCTTGGGATGAGAGGATATCCGGCCTTTTTTTTTATAACTTTTATATATACAATACAACTGATTGGCTGGTCTGCACAGACCAGCCATTCAGAGCGATCGCGTGAGGGGGGGTCTAGAAAGTTCCCCCCGCGATCGTTGGTGACGGCTGTCACTGCCTGGTCAGCCTGCAGTCACGCAGGGTGACCGAAAGTTTAACTTTTACTTATAAAATACGACTGATTGGCTGGTGCACAGACCAACCAATCAGATCGATCGCGTGAGGGGGCAGTATACAGCAGCCGTCACTGCCGGGTCACCGAAAGTTCGAGCGCCGTACATGTACGGCGCTCGTCAATAGAGATCTTCCCTAACGGCGCAGGGCGGGAAAGGGGTTAAAAGTTTGTATTAAAAATTTACTTTTATTTAGATATAATAAACGCGATTATTAAACGAAAGTAGGAAATCATTCAAGAAATAAAATCACAAAAAAGTGGAGATCTTCCACCTCTAGGGTGCCTATATGTGGGTGCCACATTTTTTTGCTGGCGGTATATGCAGACAGCTAAGGACGTATATTCAGCTACCTCCCCCCAGGTTACAGGCTTTCTGGGTGGAGCCACCGCCTTCTCTATGTTTAGCCCTCGGTACAATAATTAAAGCATGTCGCTGCCTATCGCTATATCGGCACTCTGTATGTGACTGCAGGTGGTGGGACTGCCCCGGACCTACGTATGTATCGTGTCACGCTTTCTAGTTGTAGTTGTGTGACAAAATAAATTGGATACCTTCTGTTATAAAGTGTATTTGTTCCTCCGGTGGTTTTCCTTCCTTTTTAAGCATATTGTATGCTATTTAGTGCTTTGACGTCACTTGTGGCTAAGATGTAGTTATCCTGCCATTCTATGGTGTTCAGTAATTGTAGGACATTGGTGGTGTCTTTTAGGTATGACCTTTGTTTTTGAACGACTGTTTGTAGATGTTTACCAATATAATGTGATAGGTTGTTGGTATTAGAGTTTATGCCTGATACAACCAGTCTTCCTTAGAGTTTGTTTTATTTTAGTTTTGTGTTATCTTAGGAAGATAATAGAAAACTGGGATTTTAGGTGAGATGGTTTTGAGGAATTTGAATTCTTTTTGATTTAGGATACCTGCATCTTAATATCTTTGTCCTCTAGTAAGTTGTATGCTTCTTAATGGTAATCTGTTTTATTCAGGATCACGATTCTGCCTCCTTTGTCTGCAGATTTTATTACAATCAGCTTTGAGCGCAAGCCACTCATTTTTGGTTAGGTTCAATTTCTTCTGTTTCTTACTTTTGGTTTCAATTATATCTATTTCATCTTCCACTAGTCTCTGAAATGCTGTGACAAATTCTCCTTTGTTGTGTACTGGAAAAAATATTGATTTGAGTTTTAGTTGTGTGTGTGAAAATCTGTTGTCTGTCTGGGTTATTTTTCCTGTATGTTTCATAAAGAATTTTTTTAAAGTGAACTTCCTGATAAATTTGTGTAAGGCAATAAATGTGTTGAATTTGTTAGTCTTATTGTTGGGGCAAATCTGTCTGTTTTTTGTGTGGCATTTTCTGTAGTCGTGCTATATTTTATAGGTTCCTAAAGAAGGGGTGTAATGTGTTCTTCTGCATTTTGTAATAATGGTGGGCCAGGGGAATTCTGAATCACTTTTTTTCTTTCCTTGCATTTCCTCCTGTGTCAGTTGATTTTCCTCTGTTTCTTCTTCTTGTAACATGATATTTTGATATCAGTGATCAAAATGACTTTTTTCTGTGTTCCCTTCTTTTTGGTAGCTCTCCTTTATGATCGTTCCCATATCTATTCTTCCCCTTTGAAATGGTTGTTACGCTATTAGAGCGTTTTCCATGATTCCCTTTTTGTTCTATTTCTTTTGTTTGGGGATTTATCCCTCTTTTCTTGGATTTCCCTCCTTTAATGGATTTAGTTCTTTAAGTATTGTTTTAATTTCTTGACCTAGTATCTCTACTTCATGAGGGATTGTATACCACTTTGTCACGAATGAGGGGTTATTTATGTTGTGTGTGGGTAGTTTTATCATCCTTAATCCCCGTGGTATGATTTTTTCTGTCTTACATTGTTTCAAAGTCATATTATATATTATCAATAAAGAAAATGGCTTTTTGTAGATACTGACTATTTACTATTAAAAAATTTGCACAAATGTCTCACTGATTGATGTTTTTTGTGAAATCTGTAAAGTGTGTACCCAGTTTTGGTTTGAAATTGTACAGAAATACAACAGCACATTTTATAATGATATCCAGGCTATGTTTTGGAGAAACACATGGTTTTTGTATGACACCACCCCAGATGCAGTAAAATACGTTGTTTTAGAAGTTTTCCCCCTGCTTGCCGTTTCAATGCACTGCATGGCCTCTCTGGGCAGCTCATTTGAATGGTTGCAGACATCACTATCTGAACAAGAATGTTTAAATAATGCCAAAAATTCCTTTTTATAAACATGAGGTTGTACTGAGTGCAATGTCTTGGTTCTATATGCGTAATCTGGCACTAGACCAACTCATGTGCCTCTGATTTGACTTGATCATACAAAGCACTAAGCACTTTTACCATACAATCTGGCTTGTCCATTGTGTGATATGATATTTAGCACGTTCCAACATCTGTTCCCCAATGTCCTATAGAATGCAAGTTACTACAGAGTGTTGTCTTGTAAAGTGCTACGTTATATGATGACACTATATCAAAACATGTTAATGCTAACGAAAAAAATGTTCCCTGACAATAGAGGAAAAAAGTATTTAAGTATCCAGAAAGTATTTTACTATAATCAGAATCAGATTTAGAACTGGAAACTGTTTCAAGGATTGAACATGAAAATCCACTGTCTCTGACATAAACAAATCTGCCTCCCAAAACACGTGGGTGGTAATTGTGGGAAGTGTGAGGCTTGTGGAATAAGCCTTAAATCCTCTGTTATGTTCTAAATAAATCTTAAGGGAATAAAAAAAAAAAAACAATCCATTTTATAATTCTTTAGTTGTCGGATTAGAAAATACTATATGCATCAATTTGCTTTACTGTACAGATGGCACCTATGTAGAGTGTCTGGCTACCTGAGCCTGATCTAACAAGGAATGCCTCTTATAGGACCTTTTTCACTAAACTATGGGAAGGAAAGAGTTTAGATGTTGCCCATAACAACCAATCAGATTCTAACTCTCAGTTTACCACTGCATACTAGAGAATGTTCATATTAATTCACAGAGAAAAAATGTACGTAATTCACAGAGAAAATATACGTAAAGTATTGGTTATGGATCGGATTTTGTGATCACAGTTACATCAGCAAGAGTAGAGTTCCGCTATTCTCATATGTGTGATGGGAGATGACTCCACTTGCAAACAAGAGACTTTTAATGTGGAAACTGCAAGATTCTACCTTATCATATACACACCATCTCTACAGAGAATACGGCCAGTGTGTAAATTAAGATTAGCCAAGTCGTTACTGTACAATTTGCATACCTTCCCCTGACCCACCATGCAAACATGTTGTATGCATCCTGCTTATATTAAGGATTGTGATATATTATATATTAAGATTTGTACTGAAAGTTGAGAGCATGCACAGATGAGGGATGCAGACGTTTTCCACATGCAGCATTTTCCATTGACCTTTCCACCTGTACAAAATACTCCTGAGCTTTCAATTGTCACTCCCCTGAATTATATTAAACTCTGAGCCTGGCCCATTCACTGAAAATTGTGACCTAACACCTTACAAAACACACTGACACCTATGTTTGCGTTAAATGATTTTTATTAATATCAGTTCTTTAAATACTTTTTATTTATTTATTAATTATAAATAATTAATTAACAGTGAATTGTTCCTTCATCTAGCCAAACTTTGTTGGGGGCCAAGAAAAAGCAGATGCATAACAACTATAAATA
>JABWIB010001168.1:18017-31337 GCA_016617825.1 Platyplectrum ornatum
CTTACAAACTTTCCCTCCTAGTCTAGCGACAATGCACCTGCTTTTTCCGCCACCTACTGGGAGCCTAACTACTGGTATTGCCACCATCACACACTAACTCCCTTATACTCTCTAAACACTGCCCTATGAAGAGATCAGAACCCACAGGAGACAGGTGCACCCCATCTGGCCGGTACAATTCCGGGCAGTTATGCCGAAACCCCAGGTGCGAAACCACCACCCCACCTTTCTTTTCTAAGAAAATTCGAACCGCACGGTTCATTTTTCTCTACACACCATCCATTGCGACACAATTAAAGTGGCAGTGGGGCCACACTCTCCGGGGAACTATATCCGACCACATCCTAAGGATACTGGGCCACCAGGTCATAGCCAGCTGCAAGCCGGACCATATGGTGTTAATCAGCTTCAGAACGGGCACTTTCACCATCTCATTTCCCCCCTAAATGGATCATGGCTATATTACGAGCTAGCGTTTCCAACCACGCAGTCCAGAGCATGCACACTATCCAGTGTACTTCGACCGCGGACACTTGATGCAGCGACCTTGAGAGGAGGTTCAGGTTAGCCCAGTGGATGTACGAATGACCAACAATCCAGATGAGGTGCCCCTTTCCTGATGACATAGCTGAAAAGGTATTAAGAGCACGTTAGAACCACAACCCCTCCCTAAAAATATTTTTAAAAGATTATAAGCGACAACTTCGGCAGCGGGTGGAGGCGCACTAGCTGTAAACTAAACATCATCTTATCTTATCTGTTTTAATAGCACATTTTTACACCAGTTATGGCCACAATTTATTGGTTGCTCTATGGCTTACTATAATTGCCTTTAAACTTCACCCTGCGTATCCCAGCTCCACTATGTGCCCCCTGAAAATGGAGAGACACATCACTCAATAAAGACAGACAGTTGAAATTGGGTCTATCTCTATTTTATTAACTAATAAAAATTATTTATTTAAGAAATATTTCTTTTCTTTATTTATTTAAATGTTATACATTTACTTTATTGCTATCTACTTAGTTTTTGATGGGTGCCAAAGAAAGCAAATGAAATGAAATATATTTTAATCCAATAAATATTACTATTGATGTTGTGAACATACATTTTTAATCAGTTTATACTCTGAACTCCTTATGGCCTTTCCTTATGACCGCCCTCTTATTGTTAAGTCTCAATTAGGCCCATCCTAATAGAGAAACCTTATACCTAATATGTGTGTATTAATAAAAGCTAACTTTACATCATAATCCTGTGACTATGCAGCTGCTTTCTGCTTACGTTGCAAACAGATGCTTGAAGAAACCAAGGGAGGGAGGGGGCTTCTAAAGGAAAAAGGTTCTTCACTTCCTGTAGATGTTCAACATCACACCATCCTGGCCAACTAACTCACCACCAATAGCATTTCTTAGGTAAGTGGCATGATGGAATTGGGTTAGCCGCTGAGTTTTACCCTTTGCTTCTCTTAAGGTTGCAGTTTATGGATCTCTTACTTTGTGGATCTATATTTAGCAATCTAACAATTGGGGAGTAATTAGGGGTTCAAGTATTCTCTAGTATATTTATTGCAGCTTAACCCCACCAATTACCTACACAAGATCACACTGTAGTGTCTTTGCTGTGGCTACTGACACTAGTAGTCACATTGAGCTAAGGAGGACAAGCTAGTTATCATATTACATAAACAGTCTGGGCCTTTTCTTTTCTTTCTATATTTTAATTATTTGTTTGTTATGTGTGGTTTTAATGCTTTTTAATCTAATTCTATTGAAGTTCTTTATTTTATATATTTTTTTCATATTCCTGGTAATTGTTGGGCACCTATCTTTGCCAAACTTCTGTCATCATTTATTTTTTGAGGATTTAGGCAGCATCACTATCCTTACAACAAATAATACTTGTTTTTCGGTTTATATAATTTTTTTGTTAATAGCCCTAATCATCGTGGACAGTTCATAACAGTGATATTCAAATAATTAATAAATGAATCACTAGATATTTAATAAAGGCTAAAACTGAATGAGGATCCCTTTACCAAACATAGACTAAATCATTAATATATCTGCCATAGGTGATTAGGTTTGCCCCAAATGGGCCTTTCCAAATGTGTTTATCTTCATGTTTGCCCTTATAGAGATTATCCTAACTAATGGCAGTACTGATCAATTTTAAATAATATTCCCTATTAAACAGATAAAAATGTGTTTAATGAACTGTATGCTAGAACCAAAAATTTACAAAAATCCTTAGTCAAATTAATATTTTGAGTGAGTGTCTGGTGAATGGCTTGTATATCTTTATTATGTGGTATATTAGTATAAAGTGACTCTACATAACATGTTACTACCCATTTATTTCATCTATCTTGAGCATCCATAATGATATTTGTAAACTGTTTCTGATACATTGTATTATGGGATTATGGTAATTTAATATAAAGATCATTTTATCAAGGAAAAACTTGAATAGCATCTATATTCCCATGAATAATTCCCATGTTTCTACGTCAGATGACACCGGACAAGCTGCCCAAGAAGGGGGGGGGAGGGTGTTGTGATAGCTAGGGTCCATTGGAGCACTTGGCCTTTCTGCTGGACCATGCTCTGCAATAGCCACTAAGATATTAATACATAGTCATTAGTGGAAAGAAAAAGCAACATATATTTAAACACGTTTAAGACAGACAGTTTACTTAATACATATGGTGGTGTCATCATCAGATCAACTGCCAACCAATCAACCAAAAACTACAAAATATATTTTTTCGATGGTGTAAGGTCAGCAACATAATTCTTAAGCAGGATTTAATGTCGTCAATGTTCTTATTAATTAATGAATTGAAAATGTAATATTCAGTAATCTTAGATCCTTCATCAAGATGTAGAGGTAATGAACGTGTCATTAGCGCTAATTTTATCAGTCGGAATTCCTGTTTGATTAGCATTTTGGTGGTTTGATATCTTGTAGTGTTTGGGCATTAACGATATGGTTAATGATGTTTAGGTATTTTTTTATTCCCCTTTTGGGCATGGCTATACAAATGTTCAGAATCGTCCCAGGGTTGAATATGCAAGAGGAACACACAAAAGAAAAATCTGTTCTATTGTGTGCTGTTCTTGCATACTGTATTCATACCTGGGACGATTCTGAGGGTTTTGAAGACTGAAATTGCTGCCGATACGGAACACATGAAATTTTTTTTTGAAGAAAGAAACACATACATTAGGACTCAAAGTGACTTTTTATCATTTTTTTCTTTATTACTACTTTTATAATCCTCATTCATATAGAGGGATGGTGTCATTATAAGTAGGTTCTTACTTATTTTTCTGTATTTTTGACTAGGTCAGTTTGTAGGGTGGTGCCTATATTCCTACCTCAGACAACAAGCTAAATCCATATTTAATTCAACATGGTGCTTAGAAACATGATTTCTACGCTGATGCTCAGCAACCCAGTTTTGCCCCATGTAAATCTCTTGACTTAACTCTAAGGGTATACGTAACTGTAAATATACTGTTAATTGTCCAGATCTCACAAATAATTGAGTAGCAAGTGAGTNGCCAGTTGAATCTTGTACTGTATTATTTTATGCAAATATTAACACAGCTAGAATTGGCAGCCACTCTGTTGCTGCAAAGAAACAGGTCTTAATAGGTTAACTATTAATTGATTAACCTGCTCCCACATTTCATTCCCTTGAGGGTGATATGCAGCGGTTTTAAGCTTTTTACAGCCATACAGCAGATACCTTACAGCCTAGAGGTAAAATTTTAAGTTGTTTGTATTAAGGGCCCAAGACAAAGTTGTCTAGATTAATCTCAACGCCCTACTATAGGAGCAGGACATTGTCTATGTAACGTAGCCAAAGCAGTACCTCTGATGTGAAGATGCCATTTGACTCAGCAAAGACAATGTCCTGCTTTCACCAGCCAAGATTCAAATTTGCAAATGTCGGGGCACACGCTGTCCCCATCGCTGTGCCCCAACATTGCAGTTAAAATTGACCATTAAATGCAAAATAATTCTTTGTCAACACAAAGTTCAACAATTTTAGAAGGAAGTCATTGTGGTTTGTATTTGTATTAGACTGTAAACAGTAACACACCGCATTAATTACTGTGCCATTACTTAATGGTCTAAGATGGAAATCAACATAATGGCTTGCGTTTTTTGGTAAGTGACCCATTACCAGATACGATTTGTCTACTGGGGGACGTATATCTTTACCCTTGTGGATCTTTGGCAAACGGTAGAGGGATGCCACCCTAGGATTTTCAAGACTTAAATCTTTATAGTAGAATCAGTAATTACTGCTTATGCACAAGCATTAGTCAACAGACAATTATAACGCTCAAAAGATTCATCCATAGGATCAGATAACAATCTCTTATAGCAGCTATCATTTAGCTGCCTATAGGCCTCATTCATATAAAGTTGGGAAGACCAAATCACTATATTACTACCCTTATCGGATGGTTTGATCTGGACATCAGTCCGCTGTTCAATTTCACGTAATGCCTCTGATTCTCTAGCCAAGTTATATAGATTTTTCTTCCTATTCAGCCAAAGTTTATCTAGGTCTTGAGTGACCATTTCTCTATAAACAGTCAAAACAGGGAACTTTTCTAAGTGCATGATTTTTTAAGGAATAGTTTGTTAAAAATTCCTCTGATATATGGAGCTCAATCCTATCATCCTTGTCAAAAATTGTGCATTATCATTTGCCATCAAATTTTCCTTATCTGTTTTTTAGTGCAGCTTATGCTAATGCTAATTTTCGTAAATACAAATGCAGATCTTTCTCCCAATTAAACCTATTGCCACCACTAGTAGGGGAAAATGTCAATCCTTTAGATAGGACAGAAATGTAATTCTCACTAAGGACATGTTCTGATAATTAATCGAAAAAATGATACACTGAAACTTTCCTCCCTACCAAGTTTCCTTCTACCAGCTACTCTCTGACTCCAGACTTACAGCTCTTTCTGCTTGATAACCACCGAGAACCATGCCACAGATTTTCAGTGGGTTAACGGATAATTGCCGGTGACCAACTGAACTCCCTTTTCGATTAATTTTCCTTTCCTCTTGATGACATCTAATTCTTCTTTTTATTCCTATTCTGTTTAGTTCCTCAATAAACTCTATTTTTGCTCTCCATTCTTAAACAATCTACGCACTCCTTTTTGACTTCACCTCACCTTCTCCTCAAAAATCTCACCTTTCTTTTACTAACTCCCCTCGCGCTGCTGTTCCTGCTCGTTTTTAAAACCTCTTCACTCCTCTTTCATATTCATCCGCCCCCAACTGTTCTTTTATTCCCGCTTTAACTTTCATTATCGCCACCAACCAACTCTCTTCAGACTCTCATCCAGCCTTGTTATCCACATATTCTTCTGTACCATTTATATCTTTTTTCACCCTGCTTCTTCAAGGCATTACTTGGCACTCGCGCTAACTACAGCTCAGGCATCTCGTTGACAAGCAACCACTCATGCCACTCCTAGATCCTTCTGGTTTATTTGAGTGTGCCCGCACTCTCTCTCTTGTGACAGCCAGCTTACATAGAAACATAGAAAGTGATGTCAGATAAGAAACACATGGCCCATCCAGTCTGCCCCATTGTGTATTTAAAACTGTACCAACCGAAATTTATTCACTATTTTGTTTGAGACTCAGAATACCCTTATATTTATCCCAAGCATGCTTAAACTGTTCTGTAGTATTAGCCTCCTCCACTACTGATGGGAGGCTATTCCAGTTATCCACTACCCTTTCAGTGAAGTAATTATTTCGCAGCTTTAATCTATTTTACACACACAGGCAAGGTAAAGTGTCTTTTGCTAAGCAACAAGCTAATTAACTATCTTCTCTCCCTTCCATTTACTCAGCAGCATGTATAACATTTGCAAATATAGTTCCCCCACATTTTCCCTAACACACTTTATTTCTCCTAAAAAGCATCAACACAGCACACCACCAGGGTGCTACAATATTATCAATAATTTCAGTTCCTGGGTACACCTGCTTACGACACAATCCCATTCGTCAAAATAATGTACCAAGATGTTTCACCACTTGTGGGATCAATAATTTCAATGTCTCTTCAATGTGTGGGAGCTTTAGTTTGTGGGTATGTGTGCCTGCATAGTAATGTGTGTGGAGAAATAGAAAATTGATTTATGTATGTGAAGGTATTGCATTCTTACATTTATGTAATCTTTTATGGGTTACAGCCCTGTAAGTCTCAGAGATGAAACTGAAGAATTTTAGGTCCTTGATCTCCCTGCACCCAGAAACCTCAGGGTGCACACCAGGCGCTGTTCCTCAGGATTAAATGAGTGACAAGGGACAAGAGAAGCTGGAAGCAATTGTATTCCATGTGTAAATAATTCGTGAAATCATCAGGATTATTTTCTTGTATTTCCTGGAGCAAGTGAATAGGAAATACTGCACCTCAAGCAAGGAGAAAACAGATTATAAACAGAACCCTAGGAATCCCAGGAATAAACAAACCGATACAAGGAAAGAAGATCACATGAAAGAAAAAGAAAAACAACCATCTAATATAATAGAGAAAGCAATGGAGGAGAATAAAAGGAAAACCTCTGCAAGCGAAAATGAAGGGGAGAAAAAGGAAGAGAGAAAAAAGGAGAAGAAAGTCCATCAAAATTTGAAAACTGATAGGACAAGCAGTACTGACGGACGGAGGAATAGTAGAAATAGGGAGAAATCAAGAAGCCACTCAAGAGGCAGAGGAATATCAGAAGGAAGAAGAAGAGAGGATTCGTATAACAGAAGGAGGGATTCAAGGGGAAGATACCCCCGAAGAGGGCATGCATACAGAAACGGAAGGGAAAGATCCCACGGAGGAAGGAGATACAGAAATTATTATTATGGTGGATATAAAGGAAGAACCAATGGGTATTATGTGAAAGACCATAGACGACACGATGAACACAGAAGATACGACGAGGACCGTACACACTACCACACAGAGAAAAAGAATCATAGACAACACAATGACCATAGGAGATATGAAGAGGACCAAACATCACCATACACACAGGAGGGAATATGATCAGAGAAGAGAACATGACCAAAGGGAACCTTTTTTAGGACAAGCCCCCTAAAAAATGGAACACCCCCAAAAAGAAAGAAGAGGGGTAAACGGGGGGGGGGGGGGCTTAAAACAAAAAAATAATTATAAAAATCTAAAAAATTAAAGAAAACAGAAAAGAATCAAAAAATGGAAGAAGTCAGAATTTTCAACCTAAGCCAATATCCATTAGACGAACAGGAGAGAAAGATCTTAGTAAAAGGGTTAAAATATGCGGTAGGAAAAAGGACGGATGAATTCGAATCGTACATCGATCTACAAAAGTTTATACGGAAATTAACTTAAAAAAATTCTTTAAGAAAAAACTGAACGACAACAGGAAGGTACAACAATAACCATCGAACAGACAGAGGAGGATCCCTTTAAGAAAAAATCCATTTTTTTCCCTCAATTCTGCAAAGGCCATTGGGTGGAGACCTTTTCGGAACTAGTACAAAAGGACATGGAAAAATTAAATAAGAAAGAAAAAATAAGAAGTAACATCACAAGGGAAGAGAAAGAGGCTTTGAGAAAATTGGAAAAGAATGACAGGATTGTGATAAAGCCCTCAGATAAAGGAGGGGGTATTGTCATAATGGACAAAATGAAATATGAAGAATGCAGACGATTACTGAACGAAGATGCAACATATAGAAAATTAAAAGAAGGTCCTACTAAGAAGATAAAGAACTTAAACTCCTTATTGCAGAAATATCTGAAGAAAGGGACCTTAACGAAAACTCAGGTGGATTTTTTGGAGATCGATTATCCGGCAACTCCAACTTTTTATATTTTACCGAAGATCCATAAGGGTGCCAATAACCCCCCCGGAAGTCCGATTGTAGCGGGGGTTAATTCAATCACAGCCAACCTCACATATGTTGGACAAATTTTTACAACCTCAAAGACACGGGACACGTGATCAGGAAACTCCAGAACATACAGTGGGAATCAAATTATATATTGGTTAAGGCGGATGTTAAATCATTGTACACANTCATCAACCACAAGAAGGGACTGGAGGCAGTGAAAGACTTGATGGAAGAATCCGACTACAGTGAAGATAAGAAGAATTTTATTCTAGAAGGTTTGGAATTTATATTAAACAATAGTTACTTCTGGTATGTCCAGGAATTTTATTTACAAACAGCGGGGACCGCGATGGGCGCGAAGGTAGCCCCATCGTATGCAAATATATTCATATCCCTATGGGAGAAAAAATATGTTTACAATCATTCATTAGCCTCCACTGGACTTGTCATTTTCGCAAGATATATCGATGATGTCATTTTTATATGGAAAGGGGGAATGGAAAACCTTAAAAAATTCTGTGAAGATATAAACAAGAACGATATGAATGTGGATTTAACCTTTAAAGTAGGAGGAAATACAGCTCATTTCTTGGACCTCACAATAAAAGGGAGTTTAAAAGAAGGAATAATTACAGAAACATACACGAAGCCTACAGACACAAACTCGTTTATCCCTTATGACAGCGTCCATCATCCAAATTGGATCAAATCAGTTCCAAGTCAATTTGTAAGACTTAGGAGAAATTGCACAAAAGAAGAGACATTTGTGGAACAAAGTAAGATCTTAAAGGAACAATTCCTTACAAATGGTTACAAAGAAGAAGCAATAGAAGAAGCTTTCCGAAAATCAAAGAAGAAGAAGAGAGCCAACCTGATTAAAGAAAAAAAGAAAGAAAGAGGGAAATACGAATGAGATTATGTATATATCATGATTTGACCCCAATTATAGAAGAAGGGAGAGTATTATTAAGAAGTACTGGAATATACTCCAGAAGGATGAGGACCTCAAAGAATGGATCGGAAAATATCCCAAGTTCATATACAGAAAAGCGGAAAACATAAAGAACAAATTGGTTCGCAGCATTACCTCCCAAGAGCATAAACACCATCAAGACGACCGGTTTTCACAGATGTGGCTTATGTTCCACATGCAAAACAGTGAAAATGGAGCAGAACAAAATGACTGAATTCACAATTAATGAGGGAAAAACACAGAAGATCGAGGAATTCATTACATGCCATACAAAGAACTGCATATATATGATCGAATGTGCGTGTCAGAAAGTATATATAGGAAGAACATCCAGACCCCTCAAGGAGAGATGGGAGAAGTATAATGAGAAGTATAAAAAAATGGATCCTAACCCACCCATTAACTACTCATTTCAAAGAAAAACATCATCAAGGGACAGAAGGCATTATTAGAATTATGGGTATTAAAAAGGTGAAAGGAAATTGGAAAATGAAGGATGACGCTGTGGAACTGGCCAAGGAAGAAATGCAATTTATATATAGGAATAAAACACTACACCCGAATGGTCTGAACACAGCATTTGAATTAAAATGGTTCCTTTAAATCCCGGGATATGAAATCGAAAGCCTCTCCACCAAATTTTTAATATTTTAACTTTTTTTTACTATTTATATATCTTATTGGATATTGGGAACGATTATCACATCATCCTAGTCTCCTAGGATCTCGGCAACAATCAAACTGCACTGTCACTTTAAGACACGGATTTTCAAGCACACTATCACTTTAAAGCTGGCCATACACTAGAAAGATAATCTTTCCAATCAACAGATAAATGACCCTCACAGCAGAAATCTGTTACATTTGTACTCACAAAACATGCATTTCATGAGTGCACATGTAACAGATTTCTGCTGTGAGGGTCATTTATCTGTTGATTGGAAAGATTATCTTTCTAGTGTATGGCCAGCTTAAGATTAGAAAACAAGAGCACGGTCACGGTTTAACGATCAGAACACGGAAAAGAAAAACTGTACACGCCCCTCGGGGAAGAAAAACAAATAAAGTTATTTAGAAACAACTGGTCACTTTAATGATACAGAATTTCAAGTACACGGTCACTTTAAGCAAGAATATTAATAAATATTTATAAGGATCGAAGAATAATTATGTAGAAAATAGCACGTTACAGCACCTTAATTTTTTAATATTTTAAGGCTTTATGATTTCACATGGCATAATATATTTTAACAACACTTAAGAAAGTATGAGAAATGTTGAATATAGTTATATGTTGTAACATTTGGTTGCGGACACGGATTGATGACGTCATGATCAAACATACACAGGATGGAGACTATAAATGGACAAGACAAGAAGTACCACCTACCTTTGAAAAAAACTTTTTTTTACGTCGAAACGCGTCAGGTTGAGTGGTACATCAAGTGTTAGTGCCCATACACCTGTTACCCCCCATTCTCATTCATAGTGTATTGGGCCCTTTTTATCACTTTGAGTNTTTTTACCAGCTAAGAGTGAGGTGTTAATAGGTATAATACGGTACTACATTTTAATACTTTTTATGAATAATTTTTAATAAAATGAGTTTGTAATCAAAGAGAAGCCATTCGTGTGTGTGGAAACCCACGCGGAGCCGGGAGACGGTGAGACACCGCATAGAGGACGCCAGACGGAGAAGGACGGGGAGAGCTTCAGAGAAGACGTGCCGTAGCAGGGGAGATTCACCCCATTCTCACTGCAATCAAAAAAGAAGCAGATCTGTACTATCGGAGAAGTCGAGGTGGAGAGAAGAAATAGGAAAACTACGAGGGAGCAACAGCACATACCCTATATGTTAAAAGGGTACTGAATGGGAGTACCCCTTTTAGAACATTGTATTTTATAAAAGAAGTGATCAACAGTCTGCACATTAATCCCTTCCTTTTTCCCTCCATACTTCCCCCGTTGGAGTGGGGATTTATAAAGAACTGCTCAAGGAGGACATCGACCCCTTAAAAAATACAAGAATCGTTTTCATAACCGGGACTTGTGAGTGAGGACTATCCAGAATTATTAAAGTGTATTTTTGTTTGTTAGGGTCAGCGCCAAATGTTTTACTTTATTATTTTCTGTAAAGAGACAGATTTGAGTCCATGATGGTCCACAGTAAGGCATATTTGTACCCAGTTAACAAAAGCATATATGCCCTCAGTGTATATTCCAGCAGGTATATGTGATGTCATAGTGTTGTTATTTTTTCACTGAATACTGGACTGTCACATCCTTCTTCATTAAAATGCAGACTTAGTCTTCCCTGGAAAATTAGTTTCTGGATACACTATTCATAAACAAAGGTGGGTGTGATTAATTCCATAGTCCATTTGCAAATCATGCTTCTCACCGTTCTTAGGTTATGAATAGAAGGTAGAAGGTTTTCAATGTCCTTTGTCCATATGTAAACAGTCTAAACAGGATGGTCCATAACATGCTGAATGAGATTTGAGGTTTCCTGTACCCCCTGCTGATTCAATATCCTGGAATAGGGATGAATAGGGCATACCTTCTTATAATATAGAGTTTTGTTCATAAATCATCTTCATACATAACTTTTTGCATTCCCATTTGATTTAGATTTCATATTTATCATTGCACAGGAAATGTTTTTATTAACCAAAAAACCTAGGACAGTAGGCTGATAAATGGTGCACTCTATTGCCATCATATATCAAAAATGAAGGAGCTGCTAAAAAGCTACTACGGTAGCTTTTTCAAGGCAATCCTCTTGCATCTATTGCCTTGAAAAAGCTACCGTAGTAGCGAAACGCGTTGGGTAGACGCTGTTCATTCTATGTTATTATAATCTATCATTTAGCTCTCACTACCATGCCGTGAGTTGCTTTATGTTATTCTAATACACTGCTACATTTGTATACAGGCTCCTATGATATTCGGAGCTCTTTTGTAGGATCTGTGCTCTATTCATAGCAATGCTCTACGTTTACTTGAAACAATTGTAGCCATTGATTATTATACCACCAGGCCAGTTACTGATGCATGTCTGCTACTTTTGTAGCAGTGTGCTGTCAGTTTTGGCTGCAGACCAACAGTTCATGTGTTGAGAGCCTTCTTATTATTCAATTTGAGTGAACACTGGTTCTTATATTTTAACTCACTCACGTACTTTTTTTGCACTATTTTCTTGTCCTTTATTTTAATCCTGTTGGGATTATCACCCCATCGATTTTATTNAAATTATAATAAAAGATAGCGTTTTAGCTCCTTCATTTTTGATATATGATGGCAATAGAGTGCACCATTTATCAGCCTACTGACCTAGATTTATAATTCATATATAGGCTGTGGTAGCACCCCCTAAGGGNGAGAAATCTCTCTTATTTGTTATGAGATAATTATTTATAATTTTTATATTGTCTATATTCCCTTTAGGGTTTTGCCTATTTTTTGTATAATAGTGAGTGCGGTTCATGTATCTTTTCTCTATCAATGTTTTTAGCAACGCATGTACCAAAATGACCATGTACATGAATATAAAATAAAAGTTATTTTCTCCCTGTTAATTTTACATATTAATACATACAATATTAATCAATATTTCATAATGGCTGATTCCTTTAGTTTGGACTTTGACACCTTGGGGGAAATTTACTAAGCTCGAGTTTATACAACTCGCGGCCGCGAGTTGTTTTAAATGGCGATATGGTGAAAAATAGAATTTACAAAGCGCGAGTTAGCTGAAACTCGCGGTATATGTGTGCGAGTTAGAAACGCGGGTTGAAACTCGCAGACTGTGATTTTAACACGGTAGAGATAGGACAAATAGTATTCATCAAAGTGCGAGTTGTAAACTCGCGATTTCAAATAGACCTGCAATTACTAGGCGAGTTTACTTACAGTGCTGTGTTGAGTTAATGCTTAATTAGAAACACTACATATAGCATCATTAGCATACACCTCTTTCTTTTTGACTTCACAAGCATGTATGCATTACTCGGTGCAGACTGTGTAGCTGTTGCTACAGTTGTGGTACTTACTAGTGCTGAGGCACAGGGGGCTGCTCAGCATGACCAGACAGCAGAACAGGTTCAACCCCTGGTGAGAATCCCTCGTATGCTACGGCAGTTTAGGGTACGTTTGGACCTTAACTCCCTGTCTGACCAGGAGGTTGTGAAAATGTTTAGGCTAAACCGAACAAACCTCCTGAGACTCTATGACCAGGTGAGTTCCTATTTAGAGCCTAGTACTGATAGGTCTCATGCAGTTTCAGGGCTGCACAAATTATTGTGTGCCATTCACTTTATGGCTACAGGCTCCTTCCAGTCTGTGTGTGGCCAGGTGCTTGGCATTTCACAAGCGTCTTTTTCCAGACACTTATCTCAAGTGTTAAGTGCTCTGTGTAAAATAGTGCGCA
>JABWIB010001168.1:58324-72123 GCA_016617825.1 Platyplectrum ornatum
ATTATTTTAACATTTATGTGATTGGTTCCCCTGGAGAAACTGAGAGGGTTGATTGCCCTATTTTATTAATACAGAAGTGAGTGCATCCTGGATACAGAACACCTATTCTGCCTTTTCATTTAAATTTCTGAATCTGTTCTGGGGATAGCACCTCCCATCATATTGGGGAGATAAAATAATAAACCCCATATATATATATATATATAGTCTCTTATTAAATATATATATATTTAAATGTAAGAGATGGGATTTTTCTGATTTTCCTCCAGTGGAGTGGGTGTGCGGTACTATTCCTTGAGTGACCTTTCTCAGACCTACCAGGCCCCCTCACGTGCCAGCCTTCACACTAGTTCTAAGTAGTCTCCAGAGCCGGGACTAATTAGTCGCAAGCTAATCGCTTGTGCCCTTTCATTCCTGGGCATTTGCAATGGAGCCAGCAGTCATGTGCTGGCTCCCCACAATAGCAAAAACCCTGTACATGCGCATTTTGACAAGCAACTCGCTATTTCTATCCACAAGCAGCTTGTCTGTGCCTCCTTCTTAGCATAGTCGCAGTAAAGCCAGCAGCCATGTACTGGCTGTCCTAAAAACAGGAATTCTTCCAAAACTGTCCTCCTGTCCACCTAAAATACGCTAGGTGGGCAGGAGGAATATTTCCAATGGAGCTCTTTTTGCCCTAATTTGTGTGCTATATATGGAGTGGAAAAGAGGGAGGGAGGAAGGAGAAAGGGAGTGGGCGAGAGAGGAAAAATAGCAGGGGGGAAAGTGAGAGTAGAAGTGAAAGAGAAAGCACTGAGGTAGAAATAAAGAACAATTGTACAATCGCAACATATCATTGCCTTCAGAAGTAGATGGTTTGCAAGCAAAATAGGAATTTGACACTAATATTCTATGTGCCCGCAGTGACAGAATCCATTTTGAAATATGTAATTGCCAAATGGCTGATGTGCTTTATTCCCCTCCACTCGTCAAGCTACCCCACAAGCTATTGAAACATTAATTGGAGGCAAATGACTACACAGACACTAATATGCAATTTAAGTAGTGGGGGTCAGAGGTTCCTAAAGTTAGAGTAAACTGAGAAAAGCACCAAAAACCTGGGGCTATCTATAATATAACACTGGCCCGTCCGCCAGTACCGGCTCACAATTTGGCCTAACATTCACTAATATCTTTGACCACACTTAACACTGGATACTTCACAATCCTGACCCCCACTATTATTGCCAGACCATGCCATGTCTGAAAAGGAATGATAATTTACAAAAAAAACATCCTACTAGACAATAAAAATAACACACAGCAGATTGGGAGGGAAGGAAAGGAAAAGTTAGCAATGGTGCTGCCATGTTATAGACTCCTATATATAGCCACTTATCTCCACCCCTAACCCACCCTTGACCTACACTCCTTTAGGATGGGAAGCTCCAGCTGATCTTTTATATAACAGGTGTAGAGGGCACTGCAGTGGGGGTAGCAGTCGCTATGCGTTTTGTAAAATGAAGGGTCTAAACCTACCTTCCTTAAGCAGGCTTGAAAATTAAATTAAATTGAAACCATGTGAGAGGGGAACTGTCCCAATAAATGAGCCAGTTGGGCCCTTTGGGTGGATCCTCCACAAGAAAGCACCTGACCAATGCAAGGGGACAAATTTGAGGAAACGGGTTGTGAAGCAAAGTGATCCACCTCCTCCTGGTTAGCTGGTCTTAGACCTGTAACCTTTGCATGGCCACTAACTCACAGACTTTAAAAGCTCCAAAGAAGGTCCAGGAGAAAGGCCACACTCAGTAAGCATGCTTCGTACGTGTCAAAGGCAACCCGCAGCACACCCCACAGCAGCTTAAACAATATCTGTGTATCGATCAGACGTTATGAGCCCTCCGGGCACGGACGAATACACGACCATCCCTTAAGGTCCTTGCTCACTATAAAATCCACACTTACCATGCAGTTTAACAAAATAGGAACACTTGCAATAAACATACCTATTGAAGCCCTAGACCTACTCACATCAAATGAGAAAGTTGCTGTTGATCCTGGCAGCAAAGTGAGACCATTCCAACCAAGCCTTACGGTAAACCCGCAGTGTGGAGGGGGCCAGCGAGCAGTTTGCCAGCCTCTCTAATCCTGCAGTGTGATCTGACAAAGATGTGAGGGGCAGGGTAATGCTACAGCACTAGCACTCGGCACCAGTTCGTGGAAAAAATGGTGCCACTGGAATCCGGCGAGAGACGTCAGCCACCCTGTTCTCCAGCCTAGTGACATGCCTCGCAAGGAAGGAGATGTTACACAGCAGGCACATAAGCACCAGGTGGTGCAGCAGGCGCCCCCAATTCAACTGCTATGACAATGGAAAAGAGCTCCAATACCAACAAGTTTGACATTAGCCCCTCTTCCTTACCCAGGCTAGTGGCCAAGAAACCGCTCACCATGACCCCAGAAAGAGTGCATTGATTGCCAGGGAGCAAGCCGTGACCGTGAACTGGTACTGTGGATGGTGCTGTGGATGTGGAGCTGGGTACTAGATGGTTAAAAATAAAAAACCACCTTGGGAGAAGAGACTCCCCCGCCAACCAGCTCCCTGCCTCAGTTTTATATCAGAGACCCCGGAAGGAGAGGAATACTGTGCGAAAGGGTGGGCGCACAGTGTTCCCCATATGTCCCTGCTAGAAAGAGATTCTCCAACGGGCCATTTGGGGGACACTGCTACTATGGGTCACATACAGAGAAACCCTATGGGCGGGCAAACTCAGGAGAAGCATAAGCATACAAGGTCGGAAAATCCATTAGACCGCAGGATCTGGGATTCAAGAACAATGCCTTCAAAGATAGACGAGGCAGGTTCTGGTGACAAAAGGGCCCCTGATAGAGAAGATCAGACCGAAGGGCAGAGGCCACCCGGGACCTACTGCCAGACTCAAGATATCAGGATACCAGGCCCTTCCTGGCTAATTTACGGCCAACAGAACGACCAGGACGCCTTCCAGTTTCACCTTTTTGGGAAACCTGGGAAGCATAGCGAACGGATGGAACGCATATGCCAGGTTTCTGAGCCAAGGTGCCAATGGCATCTACAAAGGCCGCCCGAGGGTCCCAAGACCATGAGCAAAATCTGGGTACCTTGGCGTTTAATCAAGATGCCATCAAGTCCAAATCCAGAAGACCCCAAAACTGGATCAGTTAATGAAATACTTCCGGATGAATAGACCACTCCCCCAGCATGATGGATTGCCTGCTGAGGAAGTCCGCCTCCCAATTCCAAACACCCGGAATATGAATTCCTAATATTGCCAGAACAAACCTCTCGGCCCACCTGAAAATCTGAACCGTCTCCTTCATGGCCTGAAAGCTCCTGGTGCCGCCCTGATGACTGATGTAAGCCACCTTCGTGGCATTGTCGCTTTGGATCCGGATGGGATGTCCTCCCAGAACCTGTTGAGCCGACACCAAGGCCCTGTGAAAAGCTCTTAATTCCAGGACATTGGTCGAGAGCCGGGTCTCTGCCGGAGACCACAGGATCTGAAGTTGAAGATGTAAGGTCACGGCTCCCCATCCAATGAGACTGGCATCCGTATTGAAAGATGGTAGTGAGACTGGCAGCAAACTGAAAGATGGTCTCTGAGGAGCCACCAATGAAGAACTGACCGAACCTGAGGAGTGAGAATGAGGAACTGAGAGCGGAGAGTCTCAAAATTTCCATTCCTGAGAATATGCCACTGAAAAAGTCTGGAACGGAATCTGGCATAAGGAATGGCTCTGAATGATGCCACCATCTTCCCTAGAAGATGCATGTAAAGGTGAACAGAAAGAGGCCCTCTGGAAAGAATGCATCTTACCAAGTGACAAAGAGTAGAAAACTAGTCGTCTGGAAGGAAGACTCTTTGAAGGACTGTGTCGAACTCCAAGCCTAAATACAGCATGCGTTGAGAAGGAGAGAGATTTGTTTTTCTCTTGTTGAGTATCTGTGAGCCTGGAGAAATTGCATTGCAAGAGTTAGATGATCCTGCAATATTGTCCGTGACCGAGCTTTCAATAACAGGTCTGAAACAGCTGACCATAACTCCCATGATCTTGGTAAAAATTTGGGGGGCAGTGGCTAGCCCGAATGGAAGAGCCAGAAACTGGAAATGATGATCCTGAATCCCAAACTTCAGAAGGGACTGACCCTGAGCAGCAATGGGGATATGAGGGTAGGCATCCTGAATGTCGATGGAACCCAGAAATTCCCCCTCCTTGTTGCTTCTGATTACAGAGCGGAGGCTCCCCATCTTGAACCTGAGGCGCGGAAGTCCCAAAGGTTCAGGATAGGACAAAAAAGAACCGTCTGATTTTGTTACTAAAAACAGATTTGAGTAATAAACCTTTTTGAGTCAACAGGACTGGAACAATAAGTTTAGCCTGTACTAAAGCCGTGGAAAAAAACCTGTTCGGGCTCGGTTGCAAAAAAGCTCTTTCTACGCTAGAGAGGNTCCAAGGGTTGGAGTTGGAAGCCCTCCAGGCTGTCTATCTGCAAACAGAAGCAGACGGGCCCCCACACTTGGATTCTCGGATAGAGCATCAGGTACTCTGTTTGTCAGCTCCCTTGGAAGGCTGATGCCTTTGAAAAGTCCCCTTAGGCTGGTCTGGTTGAGCCACTGGAACCCGAGAGGGACCTAGGTCTAAATGAGGACGAAACGAACTAAAGCTGGGGCTGAAAAACTGATGCCGTTTCGGCCTCTGAGGGTTAACTGGGGGAGAATTACTCTTACCTCCCGTTGCCTGGGCAATCATTTACTCAAGTTCAGGGCCAAAAAAAACCCCCCCATCAAAAGACAATGACTCTAAAGCCTTTTTAGATTCCGTGTCTGCATGCCAGGAGCGGAGCCACAAAATATGTCTTGTGGCAATAGACCTACCGGACACCCTAGCCGAGGAATAGGCTGCATCAACAGAAGCGTCTGCAATATAGCCTGCCGCTTCTTTAAGATCTTCCACTAAGACTTAAATCATCCTTAGGATCTGAGGACTGAATGCCCTGAAATAAAGTCTGAGTCCAGGATTCCATGGCCTNAGCTACCCAAGCAATAGCAAAAATGGGTTGAAGATTAACAGCAGATGCTGAATATATAATTTTAAGCAAATTACAATAATAATAATTATAATAAAGTGTCCAACTCTGACGGGCACTAGACAAAAACTGAGTCATGGAGGGGGTTGACAAGGGTAGGAGCTTCTCCCAAACTTCACATCCACACCACTTACCCATAATAGCATTGTCCCCCAGATGGCCCGTTGGAGAAGAGACAGAGCAACCCAAGTAAAGGTCCACAAAATATCTTTCTTGAAGCTTAAATTCCATGTAATGAAATGAGGAATTGTGCAGTGGCAAAATCCGAAATATCCAATTTAGCGAGGATCGCTCCAAGAGCTTTGCGTTGGACCATCTACAGTGCCTTTTTGAATGATTAGTAGTACACAGAAAAGGCTGACGCATCAAAGGTGTCATTAAAAGATGAACGGGGGGGGGGAGAGATGTTGGATCAGCCTAAACTTCCCCGGAACCTTTTCTGGGACTACACCAACGGATGGGGGTAGTCCAAAAAATGGAGTAATGTGGGTAGTGAAAAATGGAGGAAACCAAAAGTGACCTACAGTAACTGTGTGTTACGCTGGCCAAGGTTACCTTCCAAGGCGCGGAGTCTAACAGGGGCCTGGTGTTCGCTAGAGCCCCTTTGGTGGGGATAGACTGGAGCTGCAGGACACCCTGCAGGTCGCGGCCCTGAGTTAGCAACCTTGACTGTAGCTCAGAGAGTATGGAAGGGTAGATAAAATACCAAGGAGAGTGGTGTGACAGACACTCGATAGAGTGAGGCAATATACAAACACAGAGAATAGCAGAGTTCCACTTAGTAATGTACACCCTGCTTTAGAGTTCAACAGAGTGAGACAATATTCACACACAGAAAATAGCAGAGTTCCACTTAGTAATGTGCACCCTGCTTTAGAGTTCAACAGAGTGAGACAATATTCACACACAGAAAATAGCGGAGTTCCACTTAGTAATGTGCCACCCTGCGTTAGCGTTCAACAGAGTGAGACAATGTGCACAGACAGAGAATAGTGGAGTTCCACTTAGTAATGTGCACACTGCTTTAGAGTAAGCAGCATGAGGCAACACACACATACAAGGAATAGCAGAGTACCACTAGTAATGTGCACCCTGGTAAAAGTACAACAGAGAGACAGTATCCACACACAGAGACAAGCAAGTACCATAAGGCTAAGGGCAGAGGATGCTGGAGACAAGAGGCAGGTTTAGGCAGAGGGAGCGTCTACTCCACGAGGTAGGAAACTATAGGATAAGGACCCTGCTGCCTGCTGATAGGCTGACTTGTCAGTTGGCCCTTAAAGGGACCGCTACCCACAAAATGGAAACAGGCTGCTANGTTAAACACGGCAGCCTGTAACACTGTGATGCCGGCTAAAGGTTGCACTGGAAGCCCAACCAAACCACACCAGTGACTGGCAGGAGGAAACCATAGCGGAAACCATCCTCCAGGAGATAAGCATCATCATTAACAGGGGCACCTGACCACCATGGCATCAAATGGTCAATTTGTATTGGCGAGGGGACCTTTTTTCTCATTTTCATGTTGCGGAGTCGCAGAGGCACGAAGTCGGGCTTTGCGCCCGACTCTGTGCTATTCAGACTCCGTGCTATTCAGAAACTTCTCGTCTCCGCCAGCATGAATCAGCCCCTTAAACTCTGTTAGTGCATAAAACATTAAACTTTTATAAAAGTTTTATAGGACATAATTCCATTTTTTTAATAAACAAAACATTCCTAAAACAATAAGCTTGGCACATTAGGATGTCTTATTTGTTACAAGCTGGTCGTTGATTTCAAATCTGAGAGAGCAAATGAAATCCGCATCCAACAAGTACAACAGATAGAGTGACAAATGTTCAAATTAAAAAGTGGTCATGCAGGATTATGAATAAATTACTTATCACTTGAAGGTTGCTGATCTGCACCACGGATGGACTTCTGAAAGGATGTACTGACCTTATCTTTTCCCAATAAACTTTTCAGAAATTGATGTCCTAATGGCTATTCTCAGAGAGAAAATGGAGAATGACAATACTGCAGTGAGGATGGTTTGAATGTAGTACAATGAGTATTTTATATCTCTCTTATTTTTATTTTTGTGTTGGTTTCCTGGTTTCTTTTTATGTTGTTATGCTGGCTTCCATGTAATGTTGAGCTAGATTTATCTGATTCCTTTTATCTATACCTCCCAACATTTGCCGGGGAGAGAGTGGGACAGACATGTCCCCGGCCAAACCCCCGTCTCCTGTCTAGACCAAACCCTGTTCAACTCTGCCCAGCCCCTCCCCCATATATAAACCCTGCCCACTCATGGAAAAGCCCCGTCCTTTGCGGGCCGTGATCGCTGCGAAACAAAAAAAGCCTTTGCTGCCAGTTTGTCCCCAAAGCGGGACTGTCCCGCTAAAATTTTTAGCGGGACAGTTGGGGGGGGGGGGTATGCTTTATCTTATATCCTGTTATGTACACTGTTTATTAATATGCAGATTGTTTCTTGTGTTTTGTATGCCATTATCAAATGCCTTTATACTACTACATTTTATTACTCTAAAAGTGATTGGAGGACACTCTCGCTATGAACATCTTGCTGAAAATACAATATCTCTCTGATGAAACATAACCATGGAAAAACGCACTAGTGTGCCGATTAGAAAATCGGCAGTTAAAAATTTCTGCTGTTAACACAATTATTAAATAGGCATTAACAGCTGGTCCTAAAGAACTGTTAAATTAATTGGTCAAGCTCAGTTTAATGGAGGACTGTGTGAGTGGATGAAAAGATCCAAAATGACTCTAAAGGATCTCCGCCATGGAAAATAATTACCTCTGAGCTGACAGAGGTAAGTACCAACTGTACATGTGTCCTCATAATCTATCTTCATTAAGGAAAATCAATTGTGTTTCCTGCTGATAAAGCAGTAGAGGCAACAGTGGATTTTGTGACCGGGTCCTTCTATGTGGAACATTTCTAATTATTCCAGCATGCTAATTTCTTTATGCTGTAGACCTTAGGACTAGTCTATAACTAGAAAAGAATTATACACTGATCTATACGATGATTATGGCTATTTTTACAAGCCAAATGAAAAAACTGTGGAATGCATGAATTGTATTTATGCATAAATTGTAATCATTTATTTTTATATTATGACACATTAACATTTAAAAAAAGAAATAAGTACATTTGGTCACTCTTGGATGGTGGTTTTAGCCACAAAAAAAACAACAATCAGTTTGCCTGTTTATACCAATGGATGTGTTGCTTTGCTTTCTTGAACACGCAATCTAGAATGGCTTTTTCAGTGAAAAATTGAACTCTAAATTGAGTGCATTGTTTGCACTTTGTGCACTTAAAAACTCTTGATCAGCTCCATAATGTTTACAGTTCAACAATTAAATCACTGTATGACTGCTGACAATCGCAAGTAACTAGCTTCATACCAAAACAATATTAATCTGCAATGCATATTATGGACTAAATCCAGCAGTGCTGAAGTGGGGAAGCTGTTCCCCTGTCTCTCCTCCCTCTTGTTTGGAAAAGGCATGGGATAACAGCGCTTATGCTGCCATACACCTGCCTTAAGTCATTTGTGTGGACCACCCCTAATTCCTTAGTTTAAATATACCCCCGTCCACCTAAGTCTAATTTATGTGGGCAGGGAGGGGACTACTACGCCAGGTGAAATGCAAGTTCGCACACCTGCACTTTCTTCCTGACTTCCGCACAAATGTATGCAGTAATTCAGGTACCGGACACAAAGCAGAATTCGGTCCTATACTCCTGAGAAATAAATAGGTCCACTATTAGGCATTCTGGACTGGAAAACAACAGTTAAGGAACATCGATATACAAAGAACCAAAATTTTAGTGTATGATAAAGGGTTTAATAAATCATAACATTTATTAGCTATTCAATAATAATACAATGACACTTTATTCATGCCCAAAACAAATATATACTAAAAGCCAGCAGAAATAGGGAGGTACCACAATCGGGCCTCACAAGTTCTCCCTCTACTCACCACACATTCTGGACTGGACCAGAATGTGCCACATCTACGAGTGGATTCCATGCTAGACTCCTGCCTTTTATAATAGAGAGGGTTCACTCCTCCATGCGCCTGTAATGCATGAACTGGGCCTATGTGCACGATGCCACATGTTTTACTGTTTCTNCACTTAAAAAAGTTAACATGCTGCTTTATTTAAACATACATTGTACTGTGTGGTGACAACATATGTGACTTAAATACTGTGTGGCAGGAGGTGTGTAGCTTCTATAATATTATATTTGGTTTTATACTCCACTTGTTCATTAAGCAAATACCAAAAATTTGCAGACCAATCGGAGACCAGGGGGGAAATTCACAAAAGTCGCGTTTGGGTAACCCGCGGCTGCGATAAACTCGCAGCCGCGAGGTTACAAGTACGCAGGCGCGAGGTCACCGCGTCTGCATTGAACAACATGCAGACGCGGTGACCTCGCGCCTGCGTACTTGTAAGCTCGCGGCTGCGAGTTTATCGCAGCCGCGGGTTACCCAAACGCGACTTTTGTGAATTTCCCCCCGAATGTTTAATCTATTTATTTGCTATATTGAATCCAAGCCAGCCATACTTGGTTTTGATTATACATAAACACAAAATGGTTTATTTGTTTCATAAATTAATTATTTCTCTACACGCATTGGGATTTAAATATTTATAAAGTTCAGTTCTAGGCTCTGTGATTTAGAAACTGTTGCCTACATTAATCTACCATGGAAACCTTAGCCAAAAATATGTTTGGCGTAATTAACATAAAATAAATTGTTCTTCTGCCAATGTTCTTTTTTGTTAAGAGAAAAAAGTATCAGTCTTTTGCCTTCCCTGCGGATAGTTAGTTAGCGAAGTCAATTAAAAGCTTTACTAAAAAAGTTTTAGTTATGTTATGCTCAGTCAATATTTCAGGGCTTACGAAACATTTGAGGTCGTCTTTAGCAGACACCAACTGCAGATTTTGTTACAGTCTTAAACTTCATTTATTAACAATTGATTTCCAAAAACAATTCTCAGTCAAATGTAAAAACAGGATATATTTTTAATTGTTATGAATACATACAGTACATGCCATGTTGAGATCACACTTATTTTCATTATTATAATTTTTCTGAAATTGGAACAATTTGGTTGTCTTTTTGTTTGAGATGTCACATATCTGATGTGCAAGGTACCTATTTATACTGTAACTCTGTAGCTATCCTGTTTTCCACAACATGACATCATATTTGAAGAGATGATGTTGTGGATGTCGGTGGCCAATAGGCTTATTGGTGACGTGGCTTGAATTGTAAATTTAAAAAATGATACTTCTTACGGTTTCTGATTGGGCTTGCGAGTGGGTGGGACAAATGATGTAGTGGTGGTGGTGAACAAGTTTCAGGGGCGTCTAAGGAAGTTAGAGTAAGTGATATTCCCTAAGGGCAGAGACAACACATAAATTACTTTATTCAGAATAAAATCTTTTGTTCTACCAGGTTATACTGCTACAGAATATGGGTACTGTGCAAACATCTAAAGTTGGTGGAGTAATGTGTAGCAATTATATAAAGCGGTGCTAAAAAAATATAATCATCTACTGACAAATATTTCACTAGCATTCCAGTGATCCTGTACAATACAGACAGTAGTAACTTTTTTTTTTATATAGGGCATACTCGTGACCACACTAAATAGAGAGGATATCCTTGTCACAGTCACCCAATACACTGAACTTTCTCATGTCCACCACCCGCTACAGAGGGCATCCTAGAGACCAGCACTCGGCACACAGAATCTCATAGTGACCACCATCCAAATACAGTATTGGATTGACCATCCCCCAATTCAGGGACAATTCTAGTGATCACCACCCAATACAGAACATCTTAATTCTCTCCAAACAAATAAAGAGTTGCTGTTAGCACCAGCTCTCCTGGAAGAACATGTACATGCTTCAATCTGGTAGTGATAGGAACATTCAGTTCATTCAATTAGTCCTTTAAGTTTTTACAGATTTTGAGCATAATATGACATTTATTAGGTTCTCAATGACTTGTTGAATGAATGAATAAAAGGAAATCCTATGCTGTCCAGTTTTCCACAAACACCAGTTTAAAAAATATATATACGTATTGCTGACTTTACTCTTTATCATTTTTGTGAGTGACAACAGCAAGATGGCTTTGCTTCCAACCATTCAGATGATATACATGAAAATCAATCGATTGTGTATGTTGACAGGAGGTGTTACATATTTCTGAAGAAAGACCTGCCAGAGTGTTACTTGAAAATTGCATCCCGAAATTAGTTGCCATGACTTCCAGATGTAAATATATGTTAGTCATTGACTGTAATCATTTCCTAAGGTCCCATAATGTTTTGATCGCTGTCAACAATTCACTTAACGAATGTCCAAAAATATATCCATCCGCATGTTGGAATTTCATTCCCTTAAGGTATCATTTAAATGGAAGAATGTGTTCTAGGAATCTGGAGAAAATATATCCTTATTCTTTGCATGAACTTTTGGCCTTGAAATGATTGTATTATGCAAAGAATGGTCCTTCTTATATAATATTAGACTACAGATTCTTTATTTATGTTGGCCTTATTAATTATCTTTCTTCTTTTTAATATTTCACCTCTAATTACTACAGTTTATGCTTTTTGAGAGTTTACCTATTTTTTTTATAGGTTATAATTACTTGAAAACATTTACTAGAATGTTCTGTGGCCAAAGTAATAGGTGTTTCATTCAACTGTTAATATAAATCCACTTAAGAAATTACATATTGTGTAGAAACGAGACTATGTAAATTAGTACAAGCCCTTAGATAAGTTTGATCTTGTTCTATTTAATAAGTTTCCATATATGTAGTCTTTAAAGCTTATGTCTGAAAGTTCCTTTTTTAGACGTAAGGGGCTAGACTTACTAAACTGTGGAATAGTAAAAGTGGGGATTTTAGCTGATATTCCCTAGTATGTATAAGAAAATCTGATTGGTAGGGCAACATGCCTACTTTTTCTTTAAATCTAAATTTAGGTTTAGATTTAGGTTTTTGCTCAAGGTCTGTTGGTAGTTTTACATAAAATTCTATACTAAACTGCCAACATTTATCAGGTCACCATGTCTGTATGAACACAAAAAGTAATATGGTCTTTAGAAAATGTGGTTCCACATTTACCATAATTTTCAAAAAGATCTTGATTAGTCAAAGGTTTGGTTTACAAATTGTCTTTTAGTTAATGCAATGTGGTGAATTTTTGCAATTAGCCATTCATTAATAAATATTTTATTGTGTTACAAAACAAACAACATATGTGAAGTTCAATAATAATACAATATACTACTTGTTGCAAGATATTCCAAACAAAGGGGCTGATTCAATCCCTAATGCGCAAAGTTTTCCCCCCTTACACAACCAGCGTAAGAGAGAAAAACTCAAGTTTTTTAGCTAGCGGCTGATTGGGCCGCATATTAAAGCCTGCAATCTTTCTTTACCGCAAGAAACGGGAAACATCACGCACATCACGTTTTTTCACGTATTTGCGTGGGATGGAATCGGCCCCAAAGTCTAAAAATCCCCATATATTTTAGAATATTTTTTATATTGATGGGTGAAATTCCACAAAAATAGTCTATGTGTGGCTGCCATCATTGTTTTATAACTTTATCTAAAATGTAAATCTCTCTTATCATATTTCATCATCATCAGATAAAGCATTTAGATAATCAGTGTCTGCATATAAAAGAAATCCAGAAAACAAACTGTCTGCCCAACTAGGGTCAGAAAAAAGTCCATTTTGGTCTGTAAAAAATATCTCTAGCCAGACTTCATCCTCTGGCTTCAGGTACAGCAAAGTCGAGCCTGAGGCCACATCATGATTTCCTGTGTTGGCATCAAATGTCTTTATTTTGTACTCTCCATTATGAACCAGGCTGATGGCCAGGTGCTTATTTGCAAGAGTGATATCATAAGAGAAATAATATATTCCGGGAATGGCACAAATAAATTTCCCAGTGGATGGGTTATAGTGCTCTCCTTCATTGAAGATAATTTTGTTGAATAGAATTGGCAGTCTTTCTTGTGGGTAACTGGTGGTAATTCCGACAGAAAAAGCTGATTTTAGCATTATACTTCCACATCTGCATATCCCAGGTTCACCTGTTTCTCCTCTTTCACCTCTATCACCCTTAGGTCCAACTGATCCATCATGTCCCAATTCCCCTTTGTCTCCAGGCGGTCCTGTTGGTCCTTTTTTGCCTGTTTCTCCTTGATCTCCTTTTTCACCAATTGGTCCAATTTTTCCTGTTTTTCCCCGGATGCCTTTAAATGATATATTAATATTATTAGTTAACTAATTGCCTTTACATTTAAAGAGTAACTNTGAATTCAATTTAATAAAATTATTTTAAAGCTGCTGTACTCTATTGGACTAGTATCGTCAGACNTCTTTAGCTGTAGACCAAAAGCAAAAAATAGATCATCATTAATTTTATCATAGCATTGTTATGGATTATGCATATAAATTATTTATGTCTTCAATATTTTATGTCCAATGTGTATTTGGTGAATAACAATAGCTCAGCAGGTCACCAGGACAATGGTGAGATACTAGCTACAATGGTATCTCTATGCAATTTTTGCATGTATCTTTATAGTATAAAAGAAGCTTACACAGCAACATTGGGAC
>JABWIB010001169.1:6594-22530 GCA_016617825.1 Platyplectrum ornatum
GACAGTCTATTTTAATGTTGAAGAGTTGTGCTTGATAAATGCCTGGCTACAGGCTGATCAGTTCCTTGACATTCCTAGGACAGTTTGACTGAACGATGGATAGCCATGCCTCTGGGTCATTATTATTATTATAATTATTATTATTATTATTACATACAGTGGAGAATTCCTCTGGTTCTAGTCCAGTGTACAGCAAGGCACAAGACACATTTCCTTGGAAACTTTTTAGTCTGGGTGTAAAGTGATTAAGGGTAAAAAGTGCTATGTAATCTGATGGNGCTATATATAACAGCTGTTCATAAATAANGGCCAGAAGTCTTAGCTGGTCTAGGTGCGGAGACATAGGAAGATCTGCTTCTAGATTTCAGTAAAATGTATGGTTTTAAACCCTGGTGACTATGGACTGGACCTTCCTACCNTCTGTACTCTGAACGGATGGAAGTTTAACATGAACACGCAGAGGGGAGTGAAGTACATGGGATTTGGTTTTGTATGCTGGGTGATGTGTTAGCTGCCAGGTGTTGTGACGTAAGTGGGGTGTTGGATGCATGTCAACATTTCAGTATCCGTTACCATTTTATAGCATCTACACCATACCCGTAGTAGGAGCAGTATTGATATTATCCTGCACGTATCCCAATCAAATTAACCCTTACCATACACTGCCTGATAATCAAGGTGATGGGAAGTGTGGCCACCACCAAACAAAGGGCAGCGCAGTTTAATACGGCTAATGGGGGACGTCTGAAATGATTTTCGCTTTGTTCGTCACATTACAAGTAGATGACATCGATCTAGTGTGTGTGTGTGTCATTCTGTGTCCTGGCACTTTGCCCAGAATAATGTAACAACAATATGATACAACAAATATCAAAGTTCAACTTGGCCCAATTCCCAGATGTGTTGCTATAGGAACTGNATGAGGGATGTATAATGACCAGTGCAACTGCAAGAAAACTTCGGGAACTTTTGGGGGAGAAATCGCTGGGGGCTGAATATATAATGTAAAGTTACATGCACTTTTAACACTTTATAGCCTGTTGCATACAGCAAAAGATTTCCAGGGTGTTTCTAGCCGGGATTATTAGTGTAACATCATGAAATAAATCGTGTAGTGTGGTAAGGATGAAAAGTCTATAATGTGGACCGGANGGTGTTCTGTTCTGTGGGATATTTTATTTTACTTTCTTTTTACGTTTTCTATTGAACTTGTATTGTGCTTATTGTAAAGGAATGCTACATAGACTGTCTGAAGAAGGCATCCACACCTGGGCCTTAGGTTTTGCGTCACAAGGTTTAACACGCCAAAGTACGGCAAAAGAAAGGCAGAAAGAAATACATTTTATACAAAAAAAGGCTAAAACTGCTTGTACATGTGTGCTCACACCTCCCCCTCGACAGGGGCCCTTCTCTGAGCCGCGCTGTCCTGGAGGGAGGGGGGTTCCCCTTGGGACTGTCTGATGGAGGGGGTTGTGTTAGGATTAGCTTTCCCTGTTTTACACAGCAATCTGCACCGAATCCAGGCCTTTTCTTTCTTTCTTTCTTTCTTTCTTTTTTTTCTCTACTCTATTTTAATGAGAAAAATGTGTCCAACTTGAAACATAGCCAGGGTTAGACGTTACAGTGAAACCTTATGTTGTAGCAAGAAATACTTCTTGGGGTAGATTGTGCATGTACCTGAGTGTGTTGTATAAAATCCTGTCTATATAGTGTCCACTGTATGATTCATGCTTTGCCAAGTGTTGAATAGACAGATGTCCTTTAGAAGGGTTAGAGCGTGATGTAGTGATAAGTGTATTGTGTGCTCTAATACTAGACAGCTAAGTCCAATCCTAATAAAAACCCACTGCTGCAGCAACAGTGTAAACTTGTGCCATACACGGAATATTGGAGATGAACACTGGGACAGTCCCTTTAGTTATTGCTGGCTTATGGATGACTTCCCACCACGCTGCCTGTGTATAGGGGACCAGCCAGAGTTTATTTTGGGCTGTAACGCTGTTTTAACACTTTTTTTTTTATTATTTTACGTAAATTTATGTTGAGAGTTCATTTTTAATATCCTCTCAGTACTTGTCATGCTGGAGACTGTTTTGTTTTTATATCATATTTCCTCTATTTTCTGGTATTTTTGCCACAATACCAGAAATAAGAGATGAGAGCTTTTCTGTTGCACGTCCCTTCCCCCACCACGTTCTGTTTCGTACCAAAGCTTTGTAAATCCTACCATTGTACTTTGGCAACACATGTGTAATATAATGCTAATAAAGAATCCTTGTAGAATAACTATCTCGATACAGCAGAGCTTTCTTGTAGCAGTTCTAAAGGGACAGTTGCAGCACTATAGAACATTTTATTCATTCCACTATGGCTGGAGCCTGTGATTCCCCGACCACAGCCAGCAAGGTTACCCTGCCAGTGTTTTTGGTCTGTGAAGGGAAATGGTGAATGGTNACTAATAAAGTCTTTCGCTGATTAACCCGACTTTTTTTTTAGTTAGTCCCCTCATTGTATCCATTATAGGAATGCTATGAATGCAGATCTGTAATGATAATAAATAGAGGCTTGAATAATACAGATGTAAATATGTAAAGCTTTTATAATAACCATATATAACGTATATTATTGTGGGAATGTTTTACAACAACCCTTAAATGTATTTTAAAACCGTTGGACATGTTGAGGTGTGTATGGAAACCCACACACATTGCACATTGTGCATCCAGGAACGCACATCAAGCTTAATTGAATTGGGCCGTAGTGTTCATTTGTAAAGTGTACAAATCACNGAGCTGATATTCAGTGTGTTTTGACATATATTGTATTGGCCTATGACCCCAGCATTAGTATGTGATAAATCAATACAAATCTCAGCTTTGGAATATGGGTGTTTGGCAGTTATGGTATTTGTATAAAATAGGTAAAGTAATAGCAATACAATTTTAAAAGTTTATNCATAAATTAAATATCTTAATATAACCCATTGCACATTTATCATAGCGTCTTCCAGCAGTATTTCATTCTCATGTTATATCTGTCATTAAGTAGCATATTACTTGCTAATGGCAGCTAGATGGATATGGAGGTGTAGAACTATTGCCTCTTGTTTGGACTTGTCTCTCCTATTTAAATGAAATGATGAATGCAGGTTACCTGCTTCACCTGTTGACATACTAAGCAGATACTAATTTAGGATCTATTATACTGACCCATTTTCTTTGACTTGAAAGTTTTACTTTTATGTGCGTCCTAACATGGGCAGATGTGCAGTGATGACAAGATGAAGTACAATGTCAGAATTCCAGGGAAGCATCATCATTCCTGGGTTCCTTCCTAGTAATGTGGCATTTCACTTTAGATCTGTTCACTTTAGAAGCTAACCACAGTACAGTCATTCATTTATATAGGAACTGGGCAGCCTGTTGGTAAACTTGAATAAAATAAATATCTATAAATCACTATACACATCTTTCATGGTTCCCCAACTATTTTCTTTTCCGGCGGTCATCTATTTTCTCTTATGTCTCTCACTTTTATTCACTTTGCCACTGGGCTTCCAGCTGTAAGGCGAGTCTGAACCATAATTGAAGCAATCCATGTAAAGTTTACAATCTTCACACTTATTGATTCACCAGCTGCACAATATNTTGCATAAATAGAACATGCCCATCATAAATCATACATTTACAGGGTGTACCAAATGGACTCCTACATTAAGGAGACTACCTTAGTTACGATGTATTAAGCGGGTTTATAATCCACCTCATGCATTCAGATGGCTGATATGCGTTGTACTATAGGATCACTACTACTGCTGTGTTTATTAATATNTGNATGATATATATGAATGTTTAGGAGCTTCTTGTCATTTTTGTAAAATGGGTGGCACATGGTGAGATNCCTCTGGAGCCGGGTGTTTGGGCCTTCATGGAGGTTGTGTGCTATATCTTGTTGCACTGACCAAGGTAATTTGGTTTTGATGAAAACTTATTCTAGTTATTTATTAGAGCGTTTTAGAGTGTAAGCTCCACTGAGACAGGAACTCATGTGAATGATTAAGCGTTCTCTCTGGTATATAAATNTTAATGTCCTAGTTGAGGGCTGAACATGGTAATCTACCCTACATATGTAACTTACCTGGTTTGCTCCCCTATAGTGTTGGGTTTGGTACGGATTATTAACTTGGCATGTTTGCATAGCATGGCACAGAGGCATTTCAAATACTACCCTCATTTCTTTTAAGAATAATATTTTTAAAGGAAAATAAATGTCAAAGGACATCACTGGAAATGTTATGATAATTTCTCTTCTAAATGTGTTTCCTTTTTTTATGAGCTAAAGGTTAACTTTCCTTGCTTTATATTTTTTTTATAAAGAGGCACCAGGGAGGAAATAATTTTATTTAAATTTTTATTGTACGTTTGCCAATGGTGGGTTACTAGATGTTTTGAAGAGTCCGTACTAATGGTAGTTGAAGTCAAGGGGGCAGAATATTTAAACTGGCATGCGTGTCTCTCAAAAGTGGTAGAGTGACTGTAGCTATGAAAACTTAGCCTTGGCAGCTGTGAAAGGACTGGCTGTGTTCACATTGAAAATAGTCAAAAACTGATTATTCACACATTGTATTTTGAAGAACGAAAAGTGCATCTATTTTTTTTTTTCTCTAGACAGTGTAGAGCCTGCAATCGAAAACACAATTCAGATAAAATGTTATGTTCTGCTATTGTATGGTTACAAAACAAAATTGTATGAGCTATTATCCCGAAATGTTGCAAATAAATAAAAAGCAATGTAGCACCACATAAATGGTGAATAGGAATCCTGTGCAGTTGTTTTTGTCTTGCATTGGGACCAGTTGAAAGCCTTGCCAGCGTTATGGAGCAGTTCACCCATTTACCCCATACGAGTGTCACTTCTTTTTAATTATGAAAGCACAAGATATAGATTTTTATACAGTGACCTCCACAAATCAAATTGTCTTTTGGCGTATTGTCCACTGAAACTGTAGTAGTGTAACTAAATCAAACTGTAGCATGGTTTTCTTTGTTTTAATTTGATTTAGTTTCAGAAGAAAGATTTGGCTGGTGGTTGGTATTTAGTGGCGGAAAATTAGTTCTTTTCTCTTCAGTTGGCAAGGCAGCGAAATTTTCTGGTTTATTGGTTAGTACTTGTGTGGTAAATCAGTTTGTGTCTGTCTGCTTTAACCCAGTACTATGCCGCGTCCTGCTATAGGCATCTTTCCAGAGCAACATAAACTAGAACTATGGAATTCATCCATGAATATATTGTATCTGGATTGGACTGGCGGAATATTTAACCCTGTATTTTTTTGCTCCTAGCTTAGTGTATATGTTGCCTAAATCGTTTATATATAACAGAATATTTTGTGTTCTGAAACACAGATATTCTTATACATATTGCATTGCCTATATTTGTATATGCTGCATAGAAACGGGTGATCATATGGAGAGGATATTTAAATCATTTAAGTGAATATAAAATATCGCTCTTCATTGGTTACACAAAAACATATTAATTTTGTGTGCATTTTTGGCTCTTGGCTTAGATGATTCTTCAGGTACTGTGTAACTACAAGGCCCAGCATTTATCTGTTTAGGTAATGCTGGCCTTGGAAAGCATGCCTAGGCGTCAGTTTTTTGGGTGTGCGTGTCATGAATAATGATGATGATTTGATCTTATTACACATTAATAAAATTCTGAATGTTGCTATGCTTTGTGCTCTGTCAGTGTTTTGTTGCATAATAATAAAAATTTTATGTTTAAAAAATGATGGGACCTATGCAGCTCCACCTCTCCTGCTCGGAGTATTGCTGTCTAAAATTAGTAAGTATAGCAGTAAAAAGTAATGAAAGCTTTGCATTGTGTATGAGAAGCAGAGCGTTCATTACTATATCACTGCTATGCTTACAGGTAAGAGGCTCTTATAGGTACAGCTGCAAGTGTATTANTGTGTGTTCCAGCAGGAGATGCAAGTGGTTTTAATACTGGTACCCTTCCCTTGTGGAAATGTGTCCCATTTATCCCCTCCTGCTTGAGATTCTATTTGTTCATGTTCTACACCCTTATGGTAGATTGTAATATGCTATTAGTCACATTAACCCTGAACATTTATTCTTTCATTTACAGTCACTGCTGTACTAGGTATAGTTAGACTGAGTAAAGGGAGAAATTTGTATACTGTAGGTCACTGAGACCGTGTGCTGCTGAGCAAGGTGTTTAACGGATACAGAGGAAAGCACAGTAGCGGCATGTTAGTTTGGGGGAAACAATCATTATCCTTTTTTCCTCCGCTTTTATTATTTTTAGAAATTGGCAGCAGCACTTAATCTGGGTAGACGTCTATACAATCATACATCAGGGCATAAATTTACTAAGCATGGAGATTGCNGGGAGATGTTGGCTATAGCAACCAATCACATTCAAGCTCACATTCTCCACTATGTAAAAATAAAACTCAGAGCTTGAATCTGATTGGTTGCTATGGTAAACATCCTCACTTTTCAATCCCCCGGCTTAGTAATTTAAGGCTGAGNTAGCAATTACAATTTCACTGACAACTGGGAGCATTCATATTGTTGCAGTATTGGACAAAATCATCATAAATCATATGCTCAGCCCAATGTTTGGATAGGAGTGTTTCCATCTTAAGGAACTTTTTTTTGCATTTATGAGATATGTTGGTTGTTCACATAATCAAATAATGTGTTTCTGCAATTAAAAAAAAATGTCTTTGTATTTGGTGTCTTCTATCTTCTATTCTCTTATCGAATCTGTGGGGTTTTTTTTTTGCAGAGACTCTCTTGGATACTCGAATGACAACGTCGGAGCTAGCATGGGTGTCACATCCTGAAACTGGAGTAAGTTTCTCTTTCACTGTCACTCTTAATAACCTATTTTCTAATGCCTAATGATACTTTTCTCAGCCAATACTATAAAAGATAATTTTATAAGGTGTAAAGAGTGAAGTAAACTTCAGATAGCCCCTCTGCAGTGAAAGGCTAAAAGGACTTCAATATAATGTTTTTTTTTGTTTGTTTTTATTTTTTTAAACGGAATCATTCTTGAATAATCAAGTTATGTTTTTTTAGTAAGTGAGTGTTTGTTTTTTGTTATGTGAATGAACAACATATTGTTTTATTTTTGTAGTGGGAAGAAGTAAGCGGCTATGATGATGCATTGAACCCCATACGTACTTATCAGGTGTGCAATGTGCAGTGGACGAATCAGAATAACTGGCTAAGGACGCAGTTCATTCCTCGACAGAATGTGCAACGTGTCTATGTGGAGTTGAAATTCACTGTGCGAGATTGTAATAGTCTTCCAAACATTCCAGGATCCTGCAAAGAAACATTTAATTTATTTTACTACGAGTCTGATTCGGACTCTGCATCTGCTACCAGTCCCTTTTGGATGGAGAATCCATATATCAAGGTGGACACTATTGCTCCAGATGAGACCTTCAAAGGTCGTGAATCTGCCCGTGCCAACACCAAAGTACGGAGCTTTGGACCCCTTTCTCGTGCTGGCTTTTATTTGGCTTTTCAGGATCTGGGGGCATGTGTTTCTTTGATTTCACTGCGTGTTTTCTATAAGAAGTGCCCACACACTTTAGCTGGATTTGCTAGTTTCCCAGAGACTCTGACAGGTGCTGAGCCCACCTCCTTGGTTATTGCCCCTGGCGTGTGTGTGCCGAATGCCTTGGAAGTTTCTGTCCCTCTTAGGCTGTACTGCAATGGAGATGGAGAATGGATGGTACCTGTGGGGTCCTGCACATGTAAACCTGGTTATGAGGCAGCCACAAAAGACACACAGTGTCAAGGTAATTTAGAATATGGATTTGTAACTGTTTCTAGTGGCTAAACGTGAGTTTCATTTACTGATCTACACATTTCCCATTTTCTTTTCTTTGACAGCTTGTCCTGTTAGCACATACAAGTTAGAGCAAGGCCCGGGGCCGTGCATTCCTTGTCCAGCTAACAGCAAAGCCAATTCTTCTGCCGCCACTATCTGCTCCTGCCAGAGTGGTTTCTACAGAGCGGACAATGAGACCCCTGACACCCCATGCACATGTAAGAAATGACATGACATAAAGTGTATAATAAGTGGAAATAACAACAGATTGTAGCTTTAAAGTTTAAAGCCGAAGCTTATTTAGGATTATGAAAACGAAACTAGGTGTTTGCGCAAACTTTTCATAAAGCTGCGTATAAAAATAAGCCTACTTTTAATAGACTTGAAAAAGGGCACGACCATCAAATCGGCCCCATAGTGTCGCTCTGTTCACTCCTGCCTGTCTTGTAGGCACATTTGTTTCATGCTGTTATATGGATATTCTTGAGAAAATAATTTTACCTTAATAGTAATATAGTAGTTTTTTATTAGCTGACCATAGATTAATACACAAGATAATTTTTTCAAATAAAAAAGTATGAGAAATTCAAACAATCTCCAAAGGACATCCTGGGTTTGCAGATTTGTCTTCTATAGGGCTTTTATAGCGCTAGTATAAAGCTCCGACACTTCAGACATGCTGAAAGATCAAATACACAGATCAAAACATCTGTTAGAGATAATCTTTCATGTCCACACAGCAAAAGATAATTGTTCAGAATAGTCTGTTGATCTGTCTGATTATTACTGAGATTGTGCTGCCAGCTTTACCATTACTTCTTAGAAGAAAGAAATATGATGTGCTGTAAAAGGTGGAAGAGAATTGTGAGAAGGGTTTTTGCTGTCATCCATCTCTAACTCTTGACTTCATTCCTGCAGCTGTACCTTCTGGACCGAGACATGTGATTTCCAATGTGAATGAGACCTCTGTGATCCTAGAATGGTCAGAACCAACGGTTTTAGGTGGCCGAACAGATATTTCCTATAACGTGATTTGTAAGAAGTGCTTTGAGCGGACATGTTCTCGCTGTGATGATAACGTTCAGTTTTGGCCTCGTCAACTTGGGGTAAAGCAGCGACATGTATCTGTTAGTCACCTCCAGGCCCATACCAAGTACAGCTTTGAAATCCAGGCTATAAATGGGGTGTCTAGCAAGAGCCTCCACCGTCCAAATTATTATTCTGTGAACATAACAACCAACCAAGCAGGTTAGTAAGGGAGGAAATGGCATTGACGTTTAGGTGATTGATAGCGGAAGTAAAGAAGACAGCTTTTTACACAGAGACTGATTGCATATTTTCTCTCTAGCGCCTTCATTGGTTCCTATTGTGCAAACTGAAAGGATCTCGGCAACTTCTGTAACATTATCCTGGGCTCCCCCTGAGAGGCCTAATGGCATCATTTTGGATTATGAGATAAAGTATTATGCAAAGGTGAGAGTTGTCCTTCTCTCCCCCCCCCCCCACCTCTCACTTATTTTCTATGGTTTTCATTTTACTCTATTAAATAAGAAATCTTGTGCCTTACATTTAGTTTTGCTTGTCTCTCCCAGGGTGACAGCAGTGCTGGGAACACTGTGACCAGTCAGCGCACTGGTGTACGTATGGAGGGCTTGTTTGCAGACACTGCATATGTGGTTCAGGTTCGTGCTCGTACAGTGGCTGGATATGGAGCATACAGCAAGCCACAGGAGTTCCGGACTATAGCGGAAGATGGTGCGTGATTTTCTATGCATAATCCTCTGCTCTTCTGTGAATCACACGTTAATGAATGTCACATAAGTTCTGTATAGACACACTCTGAGTTAATACAATTGATCATTAAACAAATGCTTTGACAGAGAATCTTTTCTGATGATTTTCCTAACCTTCAGTCTTAATCTTAAATTTGATATACACCTCACATTTTGCTCTTATTGTCTTTCAACTCACAACTCCTCTTTTGCAATCCATTTGCTAATTACTCTTTCACCCCTCTCAATACCTTTTATCCTTTACAAATAGTCCTTACTCCCGCTGTCCCCTTTCCAAACCCTTAATCCCTATATGTAGGTTTCCCATTTTATCCTGTGCCCACTGAACCTTTTTTCCCCTCCCTTCTCCTCTCCTTATTTCCCACATAGGAGATAGTAGCAGTCTCCAGGAGAAGATCCCGATGGTTGTTGGCTCTGTGATCGCCGGGCTGATATTTATCATCGCTGTGGTGGTTATTGTTATAGTTTGTTTCAGGTGAGTGGGATGATGAGGTGGGGAGGTTATTAAGCTTTATGTAAANTGGGTGTGTCAGAGCTAGGAGTAATAGACTATGTGGTTTGTTACGAGACCTGAATATTCAGAAATGTGACTGATTTTTGTTTGGTCTTCTTTTCAGCAGAAAACAGAGAAATGATCTAGAATCTGAGTACACAGAGAAACTGCAGCAATACAGTGAGTGTATAGTTTAGTGAGTGATATGGCAGGGATTTGTTCTGTCTNATAATTGCTATAAAGTGAGAACTCATGTTAACCTGTCATTTGTAATGTCNCTTTTAACCATCTGTGTAAATACACTGTGCTGGGTATAGTTGATTTTATTTTGTTGGTTACATATTGTCTATGTCCCATATAGTCCCATTATTCACTGCTTATCAGTTTGCAATTAACATTCTGTGGTTCTGTGGTTTCCCTGTAACAGTAAATCATTTAGTCTTGTGCATATTATTTATTACATATGAAAGTTTACTTGTGTGTTTTTTTTAATATGTAATGACATTTGTAGCATAGCAAAAATTCAGGATCTAGATTTTGGCTATGCTACTAATATCATCCACTATCACTGTAGTCAGAACTCTGGATGTGGTCCTGCATGTATTACTGTGCTGGCTATTTTTTTATTTATTTAATTTGTTTTGTTTAAGATTCACATAGGTCATTTTTTTTCGCCCCTTTAAACTGTATATATTTTGCCCACTACTTAGTATTCTCATAGAAAGTATTACATTTAAAATGTATTTTTAGAAGTGATTCTAATAGCGATTTATTAAACGCCTTTTAGCTGTTTTCTGGAGTGTTTTTTAAGGATTTTTTTTGTATTGTCTGATTAGAGTCGGTGCAGATTGACAAAGGTACTTGATGCTACTTGTTTTCACAGTGGTTCCTGGCATGAAGCTTTACATTGATCCATTTACTTATGAGGATCCCAATGAAGCTGTGCGAGACTTTGCTAAAGAAATTGACATTTCATGTGTGAAGATTGAAGAAGTGATTGGTGCAGGTTTGTCTCCTAAAACATTCAGTCCATATCAGCTAGTCAGATGCTTCTAGTTTTTCACTTAATGATGTGGTGAGGGATTTAGAAGTGCACAGTGCAGACATAAGGTTATNGTGCATATATTAAGTGAAATGTGATCTGTGACAGTGTAGAAAACAATGGGCAGATTGATTTCTTATCTCCTCATTTCTAGGTGAATTTGGGGAGGTTTGTCGTGGAAGACTGAAGCAGGCAGGACGAAGGGAACAGCTGGTGGCAATAAAGACACTGAAAGCAGGATATACAGAACAGCAGAGACGTGACTTTCTGGGTGAAGCAAGTATTATGGGGCAGTTTGATCATCCAAACATCATACGTCTAGAAGGAGTTGTGACCAGAAGTCGACCAGTGATGATTCTAACAGAGTTTATGGAGAATGGAGCTCTTGACTCATTTCTAAGGGTGAATACATTGTTATATATATATATACATATAGGTAGTTTCATATACACTAATTTCCTATATGCAGTATTTACCAAATATGTGATNACAAGGAGGTGGTTACATATGTGAGAGGCTACAAAACGTGCAATGTGTAAATATAGTAATCCCCCCCCCCCTCCTCAAATTTACAAAAAACTGTCACAGTAGACCTGAATATGTCATGGGTCGTGCTGGAATATTAATAAAGTCTCCTAAATTGAGCAGCGCCGTAAGTTCAAAATATTCACATTACCAACCTTCCCTGTTGGTAATGTGCAGTAACTAACAATTCAAGAAATTTATTATACAGCAATTACAGATTTCAAATATTAATATCTAGTTATATTATGCAGTGCATTTAGAAATCAAAGAAATTGTTTATTCCGTTTTGCAATTTAACACANGCATTGAAAAACACAAAATTGGCAAATACAGTCTGCTTGTTCTAATCTATTTGCAACTCGGCATTGCAGGGTTTTTGTGTACGCTCCCCAATGGGTTCTAATGGCAGGGCAGGGCACAGTAAGGACATACAATATCCATTCTTTCAAGTTTTAAAGTAGAGATCATGACCTAAATTTACTAAGAAAGAAGATTGAAAAAAAGCTCACAATCTCCAGTATGTAAAATGAAACTGAGAGATGGAATCTGTTTGGTTGCTATGAGCAACATTCCCACTTTCCCAATTTCCATGCTTAGTAAATTTAGGGCCTTGAGTCTGAACTGAGTCAAATTGAGGAGAGTGGCTGCCTATGCACTTGCTGTCTGGTCCTAAGAGGTTTGGCACACTGTTTCATGAAGGTGGTAAATAAATATTTGACAAATTTGTTTGCAAGGTTTATTTGACCACTTTAGTTATGTCTTTCCTTTGACAATATGAATGTAGTCCTAAGAATTGTTTCCTTCTGATTTAGATGAATGACGGACAGTTCACAGTTATTCAGCTTGTGGGAATACTCCGTGGAATTGCATCGGGAATGAAGTATTTGGCTGAGATGAACTATGTTCATCGTGACCTGGCTGCTCGTAACATCCTGGTGAACAGCAACCTTGTCTGTAAGGTGTCAGACTTTGGTCTGTCCAGATTCCTGGAGAACAGCCGTTCTGACCCGACCTACACCAGTTCTTTGGTAAGAATAATTGTGCAAGTGGGTAGAATTCAGGTGGTTCCCTAGAAAGCCTCCATAGAATTTGTTTTTAGTATTAAATCACAGTATACCATTTATGTGAATGGTCATAGCCCTAACTGAGAGTGCTGTCACAATTGTGTTCATGTGAAAAATTGTTTAAAAATGTTTATTCGATTTGTTTTACATTCTACATAAAGTGGATGGAAAGACATTTATAGAACACGCATGTAAAAATCATTAGCTAGGACATGAAATTGAGAAACTTTTTTCTTTTTCTTTTTTTTACACTTTTGACTTTTTATTTTGGCACTACCCCTAAATTTTATGTTCTATTTAAACAGGGAGGGAAAATTCCAATCCGGTGGACAGCTCCAGAAGCAATCTCGTATCGTAAATTTACATCTGCCAGTGATGTTTGGAGTTATGGTATTGTGATGTGGGAAGTAATGTCATATGGTGAGCGGCCATACTGGGACATGTCCAACCAAGATGTAAGTTAACCCCTGACTTTAAAATTGATTGTATATTTTGATTAAACTGTGTGTCCACAACTTCAGCCAATGTAAACCCATTGCNTCTTTTTAGGTTATTAATGCTGTGGAGCAAGACTATCGCCTTCCACCTCCAATGGATTGCCCATCTGCTCTGCACCAGCTCATGCTTGACTGCTGGCTCCGTGATCGTAATTTAAGACCTAAGTTTTCTCAGATTGTCAGCTCCTTGGACAAGTTAATACGCAATGCAGCAAGTTTGAAAGTTACCAGTCCAGCCCAAGCAGGGTTAGTCTATTCAACTTTTGTATATTTCACTTTCGTTGATAACGCCAAACTTATTTTCTCTTTTTTTATAATACTCTCTAGAATATTCCTTAATTCTGATTTACTTTTGTACATATATATATGGTTATATAATTTTTTCCTTTTTTTATTCCTCGCAGCATTTCCCAGCAGCTTCTAGATCGTACAGTTCCAGATTACACAACTTTCCCCACTGTGGGTGACTGGTTGGAAGCTATTAAAATGGGCCAGTATCAAGATAAATTTCTCAGTGCTGGATTTACCTCTTTTCACTTGGTAGCTCAAATGACAGCTGAGTAAGTAGACATGCCGGGAGGGTATCTAAGGGTTTTGGATTGTGGTATTAGATAAATACCATAGTCCTTGTTTGAGCTAAGTCTTTGTATTGTGGTTCTTTTCTCCAGGGATTTGCTCCGTATCGGGGTGACATTGGCTGGTCATCAAAAGAAGCTTCTTCATAGTGTCCAAGATATGAGACTGCAAATGAGCCAAACTCTTCCAGTTCAGGTGTGAAATCGCTACACCATGTGAAAAAGCTCTTCATATTGAAGAAATAATATGGACTTCATAGGGCTCCACAGGAGCTCAAGGGAGCACAAGACAACCTGGATAGTGAGGTTTTGAGTGGAGTCACAGTTCGTTTGCACAAAAGAACTCTCAGCCCTCTGCTTGCTGATTGCTTGCACTTAATTGTGATCTGCTGCTGTAAGCAGTATATATTGTTTAATTCATCCCTACTTACTCGATTTTATAATAGGGACACCAGTTTTTATGGGTCTGTGTGATTGATTGTGTGTGTGTGTGTGTGTGTGAGTATGTAAAGGTGTGAATGGGAAGAGTTTAAAGTATGAATATGATATGCTGAATTAATGAGCAATGTAAGAGTAAGTAAAGGATCCAACGAGAGTACATGAGGCAATATATTTTAAGTGTCTTCCACCTACTTCAAACCTCTATGACAAAGGTGCAGGGTTGCAAAGCTAGCTATTTTGTTTTAGTCTGTATGTATCTATAACAGATGTCAATAATCCCCAATTCTCAATTCTTATTTTTAAGTGAAGTTTATACCTGCATGCAGAATATAGCGTGCCTACTGAACGATACAGAAATCCGGTTGTACAAAACCTTTTTCTGTGGTTTGGGTGTATTGACCAATGTTTGTTGTTCTGTTGTGTTAAATCCAATACACTCCTTGGCACCAAATTTCACCTAATATGGGCCATTTTATCTGGTAAGAAACTCTTGTGACTCATAGATAAGGTGTTAGTGCCGCACACTCGTACACTTTTTATTTCTTTCCCATGTTATGCTGTCTACTTCCTTCTACTNTCATCTAATTTCTATGATCTTAACTGGTATCTCCCATCTAAAGCTTTTACCCTCCCATCAACACAATGTTTTCTTTACCCCTCCCCCTTTCTAACAGGCTTTTATTTTAATTACTTATTTTGCCCACCAGACCTCTCCTGCAACCATGTTACTCTTTGTTTTGTGAGTGTACTCACTTTCATTGAAATGGGGATGTGTCTGTGGAAAATGTCATCATAACATTTTATAATAGTTNTTTTTTGTTTTTTTTTTAAGAAATACTTTTTCAATTAAATTATTTAAGGAAAATATTTGTGTCCTGTTTCTTTTCTGTCTGAACTGTAAAAATTTCCCTTGGGAAAATGTATATATTTAATTTGGCAAATATCGGTATCATACATTGCCTTTGAGCAGCAGATACAAGCGTACGTTTATACTTTGTTTTATTCTAATACTTTTCTTTTTGTTTTAACAAATGCCCATACGTTCTGAGCATAATCCTGCAACACTGAAAACTATTAGTTGCTGCATGAATGGCCGGGCCATCACAGATAAGTGTATGTGCTCATATACATTCTTGTCCTTTTAAATTCCCGGTGAACTAATTTGTTACATAAAAATGCTGCCTATATGGTGTATGGGGTCCACCTTTAANAAACCTGTTAGTGCTTCACCATGACTCTTGTACTGCTGTGTTTAGAAGGTCAAAATTTTAATACATACATTCAATCATTCAATCAATCCTGGACAAGATTCAATGAATCACATAAGCAATTTCAGTATTTTGCATGTTGGGAACATGCATTTTGTTAAGCACTCTGTTAAATTCAATTACTCATGTCATAAGAAGATTTGAGCACTGCATTGTTGACAAGCTTGTCTAGGAAAGGTGAGTACATTTTGATTGTACAGCCAATAAGGAAAAGCTGTCAACTGACTGTGAAAGACTTAACACTGGGAGACTAGCCAAAACACTTCATGATGTTATGTGGTGGATAGGGGAGTGGGAATATAAACAGAAAGGTGGATTACTAAATTACACACACTATTTGAGTTTCAATATGTAGAATATTTAGGG
>JABWIB010001169.1:30285-43332 GCA_016617825.1 Platyplectrum ornatum
GGACTTGTAGGTTAAAAAAAATGTTACCCTGGTCCTATATATCACATTTTGATCCAGGTTTCCGCCCTCCACCCAACTCCCGCATGCATGCGCGCATTTGCAAATTCCATGTTCTAGGGCATGAGTGGACAACCTGCGGCTTTTCAGGTGTTGGTAAAACTACAAGTACCAGCATGCTTTAACTGCATAGACTTAATTGATACCTGACAAAGCATGCTGCAACTTTGACAGCACAATGGTCTACGGGATCTATCTGCTGGGCCGGTCCTGCCCCTCTTATCCACCTAAACTACACTAGGTGGGTCAAAGGGTATATTTAACTTATACAGTTTGGGCTGGACTTGGGGAGATTTTTGTGGATNAGCGGTCAGTCAAAGACTGAACATGTTTAATGCACATAATTTCTATATTTGCAGAGCTACTGCCTTGAACTTATTCTGACTGTGTATTATAATTGCTTATGCTACACTCTATTTGGTATGCAGCTCATTCACCCATAAGCCNGTTACAGTGCTATATACAAAAATACTTTTTGGAGAGTGTAAATGACTTCCTCTGTCCATTTGTCACATACGTTATATGCACACTTGATATTTTGATTGAATCCCGCTTTAACATTACAATACAACAGACACCCTAATCTCTCATTGAGCTCTAAATTTTTGTGAACAGTTTAGTAATAGTTACCACTTTCACCTGTTTAACTCATTTTAATAATGGGTAGTTATCCCGTAATACTGTCTCTGGAATGTTATCCATCTTGTTCATCAGCAACAACACTCAGATCCCTTGTTGCTAATTAAGATATTACATGGCACCAGTCTTTGTAAATGTCCCAGAGGTACTGGTAACCTGTCATTTCTTGAATTTACAGGTTACAGTAGACAGTGTCTGTTATCTGCAGCCATACTCCATTCACACTTTCTAATTCCCAAGTGAGACATAAATGTTGTAACTACTCATTCTCCTGTCCATTCCGAGTTGATATTAAAAGACAACTGTAGCAGGTTAAATCCACACTGCAACTTAGCTGTCATGGGACTGTGTAAAAGCTTTGTAAGAACTGCCACTGTTTTAACTTGTAAGCTTGTGAAATTGTTAATTAAGGGTTTCATTTGTTATGTTTTGTTTTTTGTTTTGCTTTTGATCCACTGAAGGAAAATAATAAATGCCTATAGCAGTGGTTGAAATGTCAATTTAGTTTTTCTGATTGCAGTTTGTTGGAATGAAATACCATCCCCTATGTTATTTTAATGACATACAGCTTCATTTCACATTGTATTGCAAGTCATATTCAATGTCTGATTCCAATACAAAAATACAATTTACTTTAATTTTATAGTGAATACACACCCCATTAGTCATTTTATAGCAGCATCTGCATTTAACTATGTTCCAGAATACTTCAGTTTGGTTGACAGGCTTTAGCTATGCCTACAAAATAGAAACCCCACTTGCTATGAATAAACCTCATTGTACTGTATTATTTGATCACTACAGAGTTTACATAGTTAATATATTGCTAACTTCACCTACATGCATCACCGCTGCTGCTTTGTTTAATACTCATTTTCACATTTCTTTTATTTACCCCCTTATCTGCTCTGCTCAGAGTATTACATTGTAAATTATTTTCTGGAAAATGTTGTTGTTGTGTTGTTTGCTTGCTCANAGCAATGTATACAGCATTTTTTGTTGTGCTTATTTTCACGTTTTGCACGGTGAGATATTACTATACATTATTATTGTATTATTTTATGTTCTTTGTTATTATACAATGAAAAGAAAACATTTTAAAAACTATGCAATACAAAGAAAATTTCCACTTCATTTTCTATGCGTCACTCACTGGAATAAGTGAAACATTCCTCCACTCAGGGGATCTATATTTGGTATGCATACTTTCACCACTTTAACCCAATATCTACTTGATAATTTTTCCCCGAGGAAAATGACTTAACAGTTGTCTTGAGGGCATATAGCACTTTGACTGTGATACATCACTACTTAAGGAGCAACGTTATAATTTTCACTGTTTTTAGTAGTACTCTGCATATGTAAGTGAACAGATGGTGGAGCTCATTTTGTAAGGCTTGTTTTCCATGTTCCACAGGGAACAGAAACATTTGATTTATACAAAGCAGACAATGTGAAATTGTAGTTTAAAATAAAATGCATATGATTATAAGGCNGACTGGCTAGTCCTGTTAGTTTCTACATGGCTGTGCTGAGGAATGCTGCACAGTTCTACCCTTGGTGTAGATGAAGCTGAACACGGTTTGTCACTGCCCAGGGAGATTTATGTCTGGGTGGAGAACTCGCAACACAATGCTTATTACGTCCCTACAACCAGATTTTCAGCTTTTTATCCTCTGCTTCTTCCTCCTCCCTTTTTATCTCTCTACTTAAAGCTTCTAAAGAAAGTTCCAGAGCACGTCTTTTGTTGTAGATGAGAGTATTGTGCATTAGTCATCTTTTGACTGCCCATAATAACTAGTCAATTACAGCCAAAAGTTTCTATGTATTTACTTAAACCAGCCCACATTTGTCAAAAATGTAAGGTCAGTTTACTGCAAATTACACAAAGATCAAAATAATGTTAAACAGATTACAAGTCAGAAATATTACATAGTGTGTTTATGCTTAAATGTGCCAAAACTGGCAGTAATATTTTGGCAGAGTAATGCAATAGCTAAGCAATACCAGTCTAACAATGCACTAAGCCATGCTGTGCTTTGTCTTATTTGTTTTTAGTGGGATATAGTTTTGTAACTGCTCAAGCGCCAGTGTTTGTGGTTTCTCTGTACAGCTATATAACTATACCAGTGTCAAAAAATAACCATTTAAACCAAGATTACTAGGTCAGACATATAAAGCCTAATTATGAATTAGGTTTTTGGCATTGGAAATGGAATGATGTAGTTTTACAGCTGTTATATTGCTGCATGCACCTGAATTAACTATAATACTTACATGGTTAAACATGGCCCAAATCATAAATACAATTTAGTGAGAATTTAACATACTATAGGTCACCACTCAATCACTATATAAAAAGTAGCTTATGTTAACCAATGTTCTGTATCCACAGATATTTTAAGTATCTGTAGTGTGTAGCTTTGTGCTGCTTTTTTAATTACTACCATTAGCCAGCAAAGTAGATGTGGCTTTCATGTTGGTGTTTTAGTTTTTAAAGAAAAGGGCAGATTTCTATAAAGATAAAACCGTTCAAACNGTTGGGTCAGAGAAAGAATGTAGCCCACAAAAGGTTTTGTATGTTCCTTGTCTGGGAACTTGATTTTGTCTGCTGAATGGTATTTCTCCTGTGAACATGTGGACGCTGCATATATACATTTAACCACATTTTTCAGAGAGACTGGTGAAGGTCAGGTTAACTTATGCATGCTGTGTGTAGTGAATCATTACACCTACAGTGTAAACTAAACACTTAATCATGAGAAATAAAAGCATTTTAAAGTGGTGTCTTCTGCTGAGCTTTTTTGATAAATTGAAAGCTCTCTACCTAAATATGTATGTGTATTACAATAAATCACTGATCTTTGATGTTTGTTTGTTGAAGTTGTGCTTATGTTGTCTATTCTAATGAACTGTGATCCTGTGTCCTAACATGTTCTGATAGAAAGGAGACTGGGGAAAAATAGACTAATTCTCCTAGTTTATGAATTAGTATATTTAAAATAGCCTTTCACTTAAACAAAGATTTACCCTTTAAGTACAAGAGTAATATGTAGGTGATTCAAAATGTGTTGGTCTAAAAAATGGCAGTATAGTGGAGTGATCCAGGCACTTGAGTACAAATAAATTGTTGTAGAAGAATAAGTCTGAGTAAAGCCATTGAAAATCAACACTATTACTGATCATCATTACAATGAACAGGTTTCTTTTTGATACTGCATAAGCATATCACATAGCTCCTTACCATTCTAAATATACAAATCAGCTGGGTATTAGACACATAATGTACACATCTCTGCATATGACATGTGTAGATTAGGTTATGATACTGACTATTCAGGATATAATATAAACAAGAATTGTTAATTGTATGCAGATATGTTTAATTAGCTGAGGCTTAATATAGAAAAAAGTTTCCAGGGACTATTCTTTNAAGGCATCAGTTAAAATGTGTCATTCCTGGCTAAGCCTAGAATCTAGAGAGCCCTCTGCATAGCATTTGGCTGATGTTTTCTTAAACCTCATGTCATCACACACATGCTTCCTAGGTTTATTATCTCTAGTGTTTTCCAAGGTCATTGGTGACAGAAAATCCCCACCCTGGAATGTTAGACTGGTCTCTGACAGATTGCTACTGTCACTGGCCGAACTGTGGAGACAGGGACATCAGAAAAAACAGAACAAGCTGGCAGTTTATATGCGTGACAGTAGGAACCCCAGAGGTCTAGAGTAAACGCTCTCATTTTCACATGGCCTTCAGTGTGTAAGACTTTTCACATTGTGGTGTCATTGCTTCTAGGACAGGAAAACACTAACCCTATCGGGAAATCAAGAGCTGGCTGCCAAGGACCAGCAGCAGTACACATTGATGGGTTTATTGCTTACACTAATAGCAAGAATATCCACCCTCTTTATCAATTTAGCATCCTGTTTCTCTCATATGTCTGTATATCTAACCGTTCCGAATATTTCCTATCATTCTGCAAACAATAAAAACCTACATCTTATATAAGTCACTAGTAGAAAAATAAGAAAATGTGACTTAAATGAATGGCCAACATAAAATATAGATAATAGTAAATAATACACAGTGGTTTGTGGAAGCACTTTTTCAATCATAATATTCACTTCACTTCACTTTGTCTTTATAATATGTTTGTGCATGTAACATTCATATGAAATGCATTGAAAAAGGTAGAAGCCATAGAAGGCCAGTTAAGCACATACACACACACACCTTGTCATATATGCAATAGTCACACAAAAACACAACACTAGATAAGCATAAAAGTACAAAATTGTATTAGATGAATTGAAAAAGCCAGAAGCCATACATGAATATTACACTGTTATGCACATAAGCCACACCAATATACACCCACAGTCTGTTATGTACACACTGAATTCATACAAAACACTTGTNTCTACACTAGATAAACACAAAATACCAGAAACTATAGTAAATGTACTAAAAAAAAAGCAGGTAATGAACAATATCCTCAAAATCTGCACACACACATGCACTTTGTCATATTTACACTAAACACACAAAAATGTGTGTATGTTTAGATCTTGCTTTTGTATTATTTGTGGAACTTTTTTGTGNATTTAATATGGTATCTGGATTTTTGGTGGTGAATCTAGTATTATAGGGGGTGTTTTTGTGTGAACTCAGTTGGGCCAATTCATAGGTGACAATATGTCAGCCGATGTTTCTTGTGTGATTCCCTTCTGCGAATGCTTGGCAATAGAGAGCATACAGATTGATTCAGATCTAAGTGCATCGCAGGTATTGTACACAGTTCCTCTCTCCCAATGTAAGAGGCAAAGAGGCACTGGGAGCAAGGTTCTGGAACAGTCGGGATCCCTGTTTTCTCATTGGTGGGCAGTTATTACAAAGTTACAGTTTTTTACAAAGTAAAATAAAATATACTGCACCCCCTTTTTAGCACCCATATTTTTTTTTTTTTGCAAAAAGGTGTGTCATATACATGGGGAAATTAGGTGGGTGTGTACACATACATGGAGCGAGGCTGTTACCGTAATAAAATAGCAGCACTGAACAGGGGACTAAAGCTTGGCCGAGTGCACAGTGGCACCATAACCGCGTGGCGGGACTGGCTGGAATGTGAGAGTGATGTCCCCTGTCACAACTGTCCCCTCTGTCACCATGCCTGGACATTGCACAAGCAATTTCAGACCCTTGCACTAGATGTGACACTGATGCATAGATATAGATATATATACAAATAAAATACATTTACATTCCCAGAACAGTGCTAGCATTAATTAGAGCCCCATTTCCAGTCCTAATTAATAATGTACTTGTGGCTCCCGTGTGTGTATATGGCAAGGTGTGTTGTATATCCAAGTGTACCCACAACACAGCTGACTTGTGTTACTGAAGTCATGGCACATAGCACAATACATGAGCCAGGAATCTGGAGGAAAAGGACTTGGGGTGTTTTGGGAATGGGGGATATGGGGATTTTCTGTTGCTGCTTTTAGTGTTGTACTTTGTGCACTACTTTCCATTACTGGCAGTTCTTGCTTTTGTTCTACAAATGGTGTTTCTATTGACTGGATAAATGGTATCATTTGTATAGTTAATTTGTAGCCTTTTATTTGTTAGAGCAGGGATGTCCACTCCCTAGTGCCGTCTCCAATTCCTATAGAAAATTCTTCCTCTGCCCTTCCCTCCCTGCAACTATCCATGGATCTGTCAGCCCCTTCCTTTGTGTGTGCGGCTGCCCGCTCTCCCGCCTCTTTCTCCTCAGCGCAGCCCTGAGGCTGAGACATGATGGAAAGCAGAAGTGATTCTCCCAATCCACTAACAAGTGGTAAATGGCCAGAGAACATGAGCAAGCCGCTCACAACTGTCTGCTGCGAATGTCATGTGTCCCTGCGCTTCTAAGTGCACACTTTCATACAGGCTGAAGGAATGGGGGGAGGCGACAATGGATCATGAAAGAGGGAGCAGAGCTTTACACAACGCAGATGACGGGGAGGAGGGATTTGGGAATGAGGGGGTTGGGGTGACATGGCCGTAATGTTACAGGGTAGATTGAATGATGAGAGAAACCAGTGGAGATGGGAGGATGGGCGTAAGGGAGAAGTTGGGGATGGTGAGGAGAATGTCTGGCAGTGGGATAGACTGGAGTACAAGGACTGCAGCAAATATCATTTAGAGAAGCACAGAAGAATGTCAGAGCAGTGCACTCAGTGAATAGAATAGCACCGTTTACATACAGTCCATACAGTCACAATGGCTTTTACTGAAAGGGAATCAATGCACATTGAGAAAAGCCACAAACTGCAAAGTCTCAAGTTCAGCTTGTAAATTAGAGTTGGGCCAATCGTCATCGCTTAACTTTAATATTCTATATTTACTAAGCATGGAATTTGCTGGGGAATTGAAAAGTGGAGAAGTTGCCCATAGCAACCAATCAGATTCGAGCTTACATTCTCCAGTATGTATAATGAAACTGAGAGCTCAAATCTGATTGGTTGCTATGGGCAACTTCCCCACTTTTCGATTCCCCAGCAAATTCCCTGCTTAGTAAATATACCCCTAATTCAGGTTATGCTTGCCTCTCCTGCAGTGTAGTGTTTGGTTTTGGCCAGGTCTATATTTGCAACAGTTTTACCCATAATCCCAATCTCTTGATCAGCCCCTATAGTATTTAACTATTGGTCAGTCTATAGTGTTTATGTCAGGGAGTTAGAACAACAGAAGCAGACACTATGATGATTAATGTGTAAGTTGCCCTGTGTATCTGGTGGTGAACTGGCCACTGATTAATGACTTGTTGATGTCACAGGTTCATCCTAAGTTTCCTGCACCTTCCCCTGATTAACACCCTGCCTGTAAACAGAGCAATTACAAACTTGTTCATCAAACTGAAGATTATAAAAATGGAGTGAATACAATAGTTCACATTGACATGACATGAGATCATGATGGGTGAGCCCAGGGGAATACTCAGGGTTTGGGCTGGTTATCATATTAGAGCTTATCGTTTAATAAAGAAACAGGACAGTATATTGCAAACTGCTAATTAATTTAGCAACATTAGTCTATTACCAGAATTTACAGTTATTGGTAAATACATTCAATATCTTTCTTATAAAAGTTCTTTTCTTTGTCTCACTATACTGCATATTTCTCCCTCACTGAGTCAGATTGGAGCTACTATGTTTTATCGTAAGCACTGAAAAAGCCATGTGCTATTCTAAATGCATTGAATACAGTGACACAAAAGGAAACTCTAAACGGCGCTCACACACACTNACTTCATGAAAAGTCAGCTCCACAAAACAACTACACAGACAAAAATCCACAGATGCTCTCCTAGTCCATTCATCCACACAAGAAGCCAGATCTTTGAATTTCCTGTGGGTCTAACTTTCTGTATGAATTTTTAGTGTATATACAGGTGGCTTGTGTTGTCTATGTATATCCGGCAAGATTTATGTGTGTAGATCTGGCTTTTGTGAATTTAAAGTGTTTAACATCTTTTACACACACTTGTTTAAGTCTCTTCTCTTATAGTTTGATCATGAAAATATACAGACTCAAAGGCGAAAAGCTAATTTGATAACTTAATGAAAATAGCATAGTTGGTCATGTGTTGGTTTTCCAGGGGCACATTTGCTATAAAATGTGGTTATTTATACAGATAATTAAAGCCCACACAGACAGCATTGCTGGGGAACTGTGGTTTAATGCATGTCTATAATATATCAAGGCACTCTACTAAAGGGGTGTGACATGTGATAGCTCCACCCATGAGTGTGTCTAACACATACCTCCAAACATTTGCCGGGGAGAGAGCGGGACAGACATGTCCCGCCCCCTGCCCGGTCAATCTCCGCCCTTGTCTTGGCAAAACCCCACCCCAACTCTGCCCAGCCCCTCCCCTACACACCTAAATCCCACCCACCTGCAACAAAGCCCCACCCCCTTTTCGGGCCGCATAGTGGGACAAACTGGTACGAGGGAGGGATAGTTCCCCAAAAGCGGGATTGTCCCGCTAAAATCGGGACAGTTGGGGGGTATGCTAACACACGGTTATTGAAACTAAAAACTGGCTACACAAAAAACTGGGTGTGATGAAAGACATAATTAATGCAAATTACAGCCAAAGACCATCCAAAGGGGGCCACCAGAAAGCCGCCCCCCCCACCCCACTCCAGTCCCTCGCTGCCACGGGTTACGGCCAGTCGGGAACCCTGCTAAGGGCAATAAGGTAAAACAAATTGTAAAGCACTACATAATCTGATGGCATATACAAAACCTGTTAATGCCCGCCCCCCCCAGACTGGATTAGAACTTTTAGCAGAAAATTGTGGGTCCGGAGGGGTGGGGCCTCTACAAGGGGGCGGAGCTTAGTCCCATACTCCTATTTAAATATACCCATTTCAAGTACAATCATTCATTATTTATTTTATACTTAAAACCGGCTGTGGTTTGTCAAGCAACTGGTCAGAATGCTGAAGGATAAACTACCTGCACTAAATATGCAGATTACTGTTCTAATCAATGGGGTCGACACCTGTCTGATACAATAATACAATAATATTTATACTGCTGATAAGCTTGCAAAAAATATAAATAGGCAATTATAACATTAGCGAAGTACTTTAATATTCCAAGTAGAACGATGAGATAGTCAGCTTATGAAAGAGTCCGATCGTTAGGATACAGGATAGTAACGCAGTATTGAAGTATTGGCTGCAGAGTGAGGAGATCGTCATAGGACTCACAGAAGGGACACTAAATTGTTCATGTTTTTGATTATCAATCAGGGCTTGAAGTGGGGACGTATATGGGGTTATGCCATACCAGCCTTTCTCCCACTGATATCAATGATATGATTGGATACTATTTCAAATGAATGACTGTTGGCATAGTATCCCTGCCGACATTATATTTTTTTGCGGTTAAAACTCCAGGCACAGTATTATGGTGTTGATTGAATCATTGTCTGTATCCATTATACAGACATATTTATGAGGTCTATATGTTTTATTGAGGAAAGTTCTTTTGGACAAGATGAAAGACACATTTAGGGTACATGAGTGCTCTCCCACATCTGTACCAATTAGTATAGACCCAGCCCAAGATCATTCACTGATTCTTAAGGCTCCCTTGGCCCCATCATTCTGTGTGGAGATGGCAGGCTTTCAGTTGTAGAAGAGACTCTTTTGAGATCCCATATTTAAAGATGGGACTTACCTGTCCCAAGAGATCTACAGAGCCAGGGATTGTAAGATATGTAAGTTCTAAAGTTCCAGCCTGTAGTCATAACAGTGGTTGGCAATACTACAATATTATTTTACTATAATCCATAACATGTGGCTATAATGTGATGGTATTATGATATATAACCAACAAGCGTAGACCAGGATGAGAAAGCAATTCATTCCTAATATATTGTATGGGTTAATAAATTCAGAGGTGGCAGGATGTGTTATTAAAAAACTAAACTGGATCTANCAATGAAACTTTATATTTAAATGTAAAGCATACTCCTCTCATGTGGTACTAAGCTAAATTTGTAACACAACAAGCTTCAGGAACAAATAGTAAATACTAAAATTGTAATAAGGCAGTCTTTCGTATAAAGTTTTATTTGCGCGAAGTTGCAAACAAATATTTTAATATTATATTTGAACATTTAAGAAATATTACATAGTAAATGTTTGTGGAATCTTGGCAACCTTCCCCTTAACTAACACTAGCCACACACCAACATTAGTTATAGGTTGTCCAATTGTACAAAAACCAGGTGCTTCTACAGGAAATAGGCAGATGGTGCAAGATATTTCTGTTCCTAAAATTTCCTCCCCCTCCTTTATTATTCATGCTATACATTCTTTATGTGTGGAATTGGTTTGGTCATTAGGGAGCTTGGGTCTGTTCTAAAAATAAATATTGCGAAAGACACATACATTGCAATAACACTTGCTCATAAAACACACATTCAATAAAACACAATTCTGTTTCATATATAACACATAGCATATATACAAATATAAACTTTCAGTGCTGGATTATGAGCCTAAGGGATTTGGAACTGAAAATCTGATGGGACTATTATACTGAACTACAAAAGAGAAATTCTACAGTTTTATTTACGAAATGAAAATAACATAACATATGGGAAAACTGTTTCTGTTTCTTAGTAATCTTCTTGTCGTGAAAACCATTCAGTTGCCTCTGTTGATATACTTCAGTGTCCAAGTGAAAGTAGATGAGGATTCATTAATAAATACAATTGGACCTGGATTTAACGTTTCATTATTCTCTTTATGAATTTTTTTATGAATGGTTTAATCTTGGTTTTCTTTCTATGTCTCAAACATTTCTATTTGTTCTCATTTAAAAAAAACACAAGAACACAAAACTCTAAACAACATTACTTTAGTTTTTCCCCATGCGTTTGAATTATATTGTCAGTTTATTCTATTTAATTTAATTTGATTGTCTACTATATACATACATATGTGTACATAAAAAGCAATCACCACATTGTCAGCTTTGGGCAAAGGACGGAATTAGGACAAATATTTAAAAATAATGTTTTTCAACAAAAAAAAGTAAACATACAAATTGTAAAGATAATTTACAGTTTGCATCGTAGCAGTATTATTATTATATCCCTGGAAATCTATCATGTTTGTTACTTACTAAAATGTATTATTATATACTTATGTTCTACAACAACAACCAGTAACCCACTTAATTTTTTAGAGCACTTCAAAAGCAAATGTCTGACTGCTGTGTTTTTGTAAATACCTTGCATATAAACAAGCTCTAATGTGCCTAGAATAGGCCCTTGTAAGCTCTTCTTACTTATTAATTTTGTTTGTCTCACTTCTAAACACATATGTGAAATATATATATATATATATATATTAGAAGTCATTTCCTACCAAAGAAGTTGGATACTTTTTGTGTTGTCATTTTGTTGCCTGCTATTTGCTCAATATCCTTGCACACCTCAATGAATAAAACGTTAGCCAAGACAGAAAGACGCATGCAGAGTATTTATCTTGGCTCAAGCACTGGGCAATGTGAATAGTGCAGGAGGGACACATTTTCCAGTTTTTGCATATTTATATTACTTCCCTTTGCTTTACATGCATCTGTGTTTGTATTTACATCAGTGTGTTTGTAATGCATTGGATCCTACATTAACATTTCCATCTGGCTGTAAACCCAGTAGTTTCCTGATTAGATATAATTACAGTGTTTTACAATGTGGCATTGTTTATGCTCATTGCTTTATATTGGCATCACTTGTTGATACTGCAGATATTACTATGTGGTTCAACATACTACTGTATCCATGGCAACAATCAGTGCTGTGCAGGATGAATCTCAATACCAAGTCTACTTGATGTATGCTGGCAAACATAGAAAATGATAGAAAATACCTGCAGTTGTGTTATTTGAGAAATCTTCTCATGCAGTAAAGTAGCTTTACAAAATGATATAAATCTCTTAATGAACAGAGATATATTTTTCAATTCCAACTTGCCAATTTATGTTATTTGAGATAATTATTTAAGAAATTATGAGCTTCTTATTTCTATTATGTCCATCTGTATTCTTTTGCATCTCATACACTATGCTTCTTCATCCTGAGTTGATCCAGTTTGCCTGATGTAACTGCAGCAAAACTAGATTTAATCATTATCTACATCATGCTTAATCTACCTGCAGGGTATGGCTGGGGTCCATTGTAACTGGACCGGGGGCCCATTTTTTATTGTTTCTTATACCCTGTTTAGAGTGCATGAAAAGAGTCGGGGCTTTCATGAAAATGCCGGGCTTCATAATAGGCCCCAGCTTTTTTCATTTAGTCCGACCGGCTCTTTCTAGAAAAAAGAAGGGGTTGCAGCCGGGTCCGGCACAGTGTTGACCTGAAAAACAATGCGTGAATGGACAGCCGATCCGTGCATCTGCAGTTCGCTGGCGTTTGAAAACATCGGTGATCTGCGGGCTGGTAAACTGAATGTGGTATAAATTGAAGGGCTAAAACAAACAGAAACAATTTCAAAACGATCAGAAACAATTTCAAAGTGTTCTTCATGGTACACTGGTACCGGGCATATACCGGGCAGCTGACAAGCTTAGGTCATATTAGTCAGATAACCGGGGAGCCATAGGAGCTGAAGAGGACAACAGCAAAGGAAGAAACAGCAAACTATGGATCCAGACTTGCATACTATTGAACTTACGAGTGGACAAAACCATGTTGAATTGCAGGGGAGGTAAAATGAATGTCAGTGTTTGCATGCAGGGAGAATACTTTATTTTTGCATTTTGCACACAGATACTGA
>JABWIB010001169.1:52873-66558 GCA_016617825.1 Platyplectrum ornatum
GTAGCCCTACTACCCCCAGCCTGTGGGAGAGGTTTGGGTGGCATAGCCTTATCCAAAAAACGATCCATCCCCTGGAGGGGTACCAACCAAAAAGAGTGAACGGCAACCAAGCAATCAAACAGTGACACTACAGGAGGTGGGGGGAAGGTGGCTCGGGCAATGGGAGGGGTTGGTTTTTTTTTTCTTGTTTTTTTTTGCTGTGTTTTAGTGGTTAGTTGAAATTTTTTGTTTGTTTTGTTTTGTTTCGTTTTTTTCTGTTTCCCCCATTAAGTTTTGTGGTGTTTGGTTTTTTACAATAAAGGGAGGGAGGGAAGACCAGCACCGACAATAGGCTATACAGAGAAAGCGACACAATTACAAAGAAATGTCAGCAGGGTATTACCAGAGATGCCTGACCTAAAACATGGTAAAAACGTTACATAACAGCAGACAAACTTTTAGTATAAACATGAAACCCAAGCAGTAAGCGTTATGACCAGAGTTCACCCTTCAATGACAGTAGAAGAGTCCCAGGCAGCGGTGACAGCGATGTAGTTCCAGTGGCACGGTTGCTGACCGACGACCTGGAGAGGGATCCACAGGTGTAGACGCTGGAAGCTCAGATGGCGGTTCCCAAAATGGCGTCCCAGGGAGAAGGCCAGAAGTGCAGGCAAGCCAACAGGAGCAGGCAGAGGGANCACAGAAGGGCAGCAGAAGCAGNGAGGACTTGGCTCCAAANAGCAACACTCCAGCTTAGCCAGGGATCCAGAGCAGGGGGGCCAGACCAGGAACGGCAGATCACACCAGGCAGCAGCAAGCCACGCGGCCAAGACGATGGAACACAGCCAGACGCCAAGAAACACCAGACACAGGAGTAGCCGTGGGAGAGTGCAGCGGATCACAATGGCCGGGGCACCATACANGTACCCTGTCTCCACAGCCGCCACAGGTCCAGAAGCACACCGCGGCTGCTCTCTTCCCCACAGGCACAGACGGCTGGGAAGACCACATGGGAGACCCCGGAGCGAGGGACACACACACACCGGGAGGAAGCAGACAGGTCCCGAACAACTGCGCTGCAGACAATGCTGCCTGCGCTGCGGAGAGTCTGCCTTCACGGNAGGTCAGCGCGGGCAGGACGGCCACCACCGCGCCTAGCACTTTCCCGCCACTAGTGGCGGATGCAGGAAGGACCGATCTTTGGGCCAGACTCCGGGGAGAACGAACGCCCGCCGCTGCAGACCCGCCAGGGGAGACCTTCAGCCAGTACCCAGGTCACGGACAGGGAGAGGCAAGGCACCACAGCAGCTGAAGAAATGCCCGTGAAGCAGTCGGCGGAGCACAGGTAAAACGCGGCCATGCAGGATGCGCCGCCCTCCGGAAGTCACCTTAATATTTTTGCACCTTCCCCAATTAAAATGGGGACAGAAAAAGGCTTAATTATTTGGAAAACACACACATGCACCCAATAATATATTCTGTGTACCTCACGCACAATGTACTACATAATACATTTCTTCTACCTCTCTCACACATGTGCGCCCCCAGGGCCTCATAATACATTCTCCCTGCCTCAATCTCTATCTATGTCTTGGTGTATAGTGGTCAGGTATCTCACACACACACAGTGCAATCCATAATACATACTGTATATACACAGACACACTGCACCCCATGATACATGCACACAAACCCAAAATACATATTCTTCATATTGTATGCCATAATGCAAATACACACTACATTCAAAATATATATATAAACTCAAAGAACACCCCATAATTACATTACTTATATAAACACTGCACCTCNTTAATACCTATATACACACACTCCTTCCTCCTTCCTCCCATGACACACCATCAGAAAGCAAGTAGTGCATGTTAGTTTTTTAAGCCTTAGTTCAAAGTGTTCTAGATTTCAGTTAACCGGAGTTAAACAGGAGGGAAACAACTTACCTTATACCAAGACTACAAATACACTGTTTAAACATCTAAACATCATGAAGCACTGTCAGAACCCATGCCTACTGCTTTCCTTCTAAACTTCCCTCCTTAATCCCACCCATGACTATGGACACTCTCTTGATCTTATCTTCACCCGCTCCTGCACCATGTCTGACATCTCTATCTCATTCTTCAAAGCTCTCATTGCTTTGTATTCCTCTAACCCCCTCCACCTTTTTGCTACCTTCAACAGTCTTCTCTCCCCCTCCAAGTTGTCCTGAAATTCAACATGACCATGACTGAAATCGTAGTCTCCGCATCAGACTCCACACTCTCCTTAACCCCCCATATCCTCACTCATTCACAGTCCTACCGCTTCCACCTCTGCAACATTGTTTGTATCTGTCCTTTCCTCTTGAATGAAGCCATCAAGATGCTCATTCAATCTCTTATCTCCTGTCTAGACTACTGTAACATCCTTCACTGTGGCCTCCCAAAATCTTACTTATATTCCCTGCAATATATACATAATGCAGCAGCTAGACCCATTGCTCCACCTGTCTCCTCGCACATCTCTGTCCACCACTCACTTTCCAACTGATCACCACCTTGCACACACGCATCTAGGAATACACCCGAGCCGTCCCCTCCACTGGAACAGCCTGCTCTTAATTTGCCACCTTCCAAGCCTTTAAATGCTCATTCAAAACCAACTTCTTTAGATTGGCCTCCACCTAATCTCTATACCCTCTCCTTCTTTATCCCAATGTCTTTTGTACTGTCCACTCCTCCCTTAGAATATAAGCTCTCACCCTCCTGTTATCTACCTTGACCTACCCCCATCACCTCCCTCCATTGTTCTCCATTCTTAATATATTACACACTTTCTGAACCTCTCTGTTATTACTCTGTACCTTCTTTGCATGTATACAGTCCATGTTTGTTACTGTATGCTATGGTATTGTCCCCCATACTATATACTGTATTTATTGCATGTTTGTTATTGTATACCATATGTTGTATAGCGCCTTTTATATAAACATTATTAATAGATTAATAGATAGATATTTACAGGAAACTTTATTAGTTAACTTTTTAAGTGTTTCTTCTCCAAATGGATTCAGAAAAGTGGATTTTGCAGTGATTTACTGGTTATTATTTGAAGGTATTTCTGGCTGTACTTCATTATTGCTGTATTTACATTGCTTTTCGTGCATTTATGCTGTGCCTGAGTAATACCATGTTGCAGTGTATATTATTGTGTCTGTCTGTGGAGTCATTTCCACCCCAGCACATTCCATCTTTTTAACATCAGATGTTGAGAGGAGGGGAGATGAGAAAAGGGAGTTAAAAGACCTGAGGGTTGATTTAAAAGTAATGACATCACTTTTCTCTCTGGTATATATTGCTGCCATGGTCCACTGACTACAGCCCCTCCCCATCTTCCTCTTTTAGTATTAAGATTATCGTTGGGAGAAATTCCGAGAGGTGATCCTGTGACCCAATGATGAGAGAGATGCTAGGGGTGCAGACAGACAGAACTGGGAAGGTACAGTGTAAAAGAAAAGGAGTATGGGGATAACAAAACAAAGTTGTAATATATAAAATAATTTATTTAAATAATATGACTTTTTTTTATTTATTATGTGTACTAAAATACTAATTTACAAATATAAATATATACAAATATTATGAAAACGTAGGACTGGATCCAGGCCTTTGCTTCTGCTGTGTTTCTAGCTCTCTGCACAGCAGACGCAAAGATCCAAAGCCAGGCCCACAGCATCAAAACTCCCTTGCAGACAGAAGCCCCTATCCTTGATTATAGGGAGTTATGAGGGCAGACCTGTGCCTTACATTTTCAGCGCCATCCTCCTTAATAATAAGGTTGCTGTAGATACAGCAGAAGGTTTAACCCAACCCTTACTGGAAAACGGAAATCCCTCCAACCAGTGACATAACAACCTGCCATCTGAAAGGCATCCAGCCTGGATTCTGAGGAGCAGATCAATGCTGGAAGCTTTCTGTGCACAGTTACAAAATTCTTCTGCCTACAAAAGTGGGAAAGGCCGACATTTGTTGCATCTGGGTCCAATCTATAAACCCTATGGTTTCTTAATAAGTTTAATGACTGTTTGCAAATAGTGTCCTCATTACAAGAGCTGCATTTAGTGTACTATTGTAGTTAATGGTCTATTTACTATGATTTATGACATTGCAGCATGGCTTTTAGCTCTACCTCTTCTGCATATTTGTTCATTTACTGTTTTAAATATATGCCAAAACTCTCAACAATAAAGGGAATGTGGATGTGTGATGGAGTCAGGACATGCTCACACAACTGCACACAGACCCGATCTGAACGCTGACGTGAAAAGAGCATGTTTACTTTTGCCCCACAACAGGTCATGTCTAAATTCAGGGGTTGTCACTGCACAATTTGTGTTGGGATGTCGCACTATGTGTAAGAAATCACTACAGTATTTTCTTGTGTTCTTTGCTTGCATAAAGAAGTATTTCATTATAGGAAAAGGTTTTTAACGTATTACTTTATATGTATATTAATGTTCTCACACGTGGTATAAAAATACAATAACCAATATCATATTGGACCAGATTTTCTCCCTCCGTCCACCGACCAGATATTGCCCAAGATTGTGCATATGAGGATCCTCAGCATACGAAATGATGCTCCATACACTAGGTGATCCATCCGCTGGACCACCCACCTAAATAATGTAAGTGGGAAAGCGGGTTATGTCTTAAGTATATATATTAGGGGCAGGGTTTGGGGCATGTGCACGGATCATCTAGAGCAGGGGTATAGAAGCATTTGCTCCTCTCTCCTGCACGCACACAAAGGTCCTGGAATCCATATTTTAGTATATTTTAACAGAGAAACCAGGTACATTACCAAATGCTCATGTTCATAAACGTGCACACCACTGCGCTATTCACAGTTAAGAAGAAAAGCAAAAGCATTGGTACAGTTGCTCCTGGATAAACCACTTTGCAAAGAGAGGAGAAAGAGCAGTGTTTGTATGTTTCTAATAAACAAGTATCTTAAAACTAAATTTAATGTTGAGCTAATATAAGAATGCCTTGTCCCGTGTCTCAACATGCCTGTGCTGTGGTGCAAATTAACTTCTATTTCAGTTTATGCTCATAGCCCCATGTTTTTGGACATTAATCTGATACTTTTCCAACTAGCTCATTCCCCAGTCATGATGCTCATTTTGGAATCTCATGTATATCGGCCCAGTAGGTCAATGAACTTTTGTTGAATTAAAATGAAACTGCATGTTTATATGTTTAGGAACATGAAACAGTAAAACACTGTTCAGAAGAATGAAAGGAATGTTATAATGAAATTATAGGTCAATCATTAAAGGCTGGATCCAGACCTCTGGTTTTTACTTGATAAGACCCACAAGGGATCCGGTAGCACTCGGCTGTACTATCCAGGCATTTTTGTTCACATTTGAACCTCTTTCACTTCTGACAGACAGTTTCTACATTAGGTTTTTAAGTGTGTGAAAATGTGTCTGAACTGGTACACAGAGAGAGGGAATGCCTATACTGGAAATGAACAAAGCAGGAATTCTCAACTGTGACCATTCTGATTGGCTAGCATGGAAGCAAGCCCATGAGCAGTATGAATGTCTGCAAAACAGATTAACAATGCCTCAGACATTTCAAAATAGATTACACAGCATGAGTGCAAAGGTGAATCATNAGTAAATTTGTGTGTACAGCATTATGCAAAAAAAAAGGTATATGCTANCAAAAAGAATTTTTAAGCATTTGTGCATCCAGTCAGTACTGACCCCAGGGCAAGGATCTCACATCAGGCCTTGCATTCTGTGATGTACACCGCATTAGATGCAGAGCCATGTCCTGTCCTGTGATAGCTCTGTGTATGATTCTGCAGGGCCGAACCCTGGAAGCATCATATACAAAGCTGTAGAAATTATATCCTGTATCAGGTGGCCTAGGCTCTATATTTAAAGTGGCAGCTGTCAGCTTAAGTTGTTAGCAAACAGTGGTGGCAGCAGATGATTAGATTGTCTATAGACTGCACTCAGCACTAAAGGCAACTGGCTTCAACCCATACCCTACTGCTAAGAACGGTCCTGTCTCGGATATACATGTTTTAGAAAACATTGGTTTGGGTCTTTGGGCTTTCTTTCAAACCATATGGTAAACAGTCTTGATGCTTAATATTGAAAATAAATATTGCTGTTTGTGTACATATATTTCTGATGTAAAATAAACAGAGGAGAATACCAGGCAACATCTGTAAAGTGTTGTATAATTAAAGCTGTCATTGATAATTGGTTTCATTCACTAGGTGAACTCAGATTTGATTTTTTTTNAATAACTGCTGCCTGCAAGAGACCTTGTGTTCTACTCCTGCACTATCCTGTAACACTTCCCAACAACTAATGAAAATCACATGGTACACTTTGCTTTGTGTTCTGCAGTAAACTTCATTCTGGGGTGAAATTAGGACATAACCTGCTACTTCCCCAACACTTTTCTCCAACATGATAGGTTTAGAGAAAAATAGAGATACTATTTTAAATCATACATATGTATTTGTTTCTATTAGTATAAATTATGCAGGCTAAAGGGTTTTATAGATGTAGACTTTGATGGCAAGATTAGAGCTTCTCTATATTGTCTTGATTCTGTTTTTGTATTAGAGGTTATGGGTCTGGTCTTGAAGCTTTGTAAACCACTGGACTAGCTAGAGTTAAATTTAATATAAATAATCTTATGTATTTACACTGAGTTTAACATTGTGCAATAAGTGTTCTTCCAGTAAGTCCAACCAATCTGGCAATACTCAAAATCCTAATATGACTCCAGAGTCACAGTCATTCAGGATGTCGAATGCAGTTCTTTTAGCAGCTTTCCTATGCGTAGTCATGTCATTCTGACTTATTATTTAGTCTACAGGGCTCCTGTAGGTTATGGAAGCCCAGTTAGACAAATAGTGATGTACATTGTCACACTACACAGTCATTTGTCGCAATCATCAGCACAGAGTTTAAGGCAAACAAATATTTCTTACTTTATTAAACAGAAAAATATTGATTCATTAATTTCCTGCAGAAAGGATGCTTGTAAAGGGGGCAAGGGTTAAAATAGGTGACTATGCATTCAGCCAGTCAAAAAGTGCTAATTGATTTNTGGTGACTACCATCCTTTTGAGCACTTAGACAACTAAGACTGCTTATAGGTGTATATGTGTTTCCGTGTATGAGGCAATTATACAGTGATCAGTATGCATTTATATACCTTTCTCTACAAGTACAAGTAAGTACAAATAGCATCTGTGTATGTTCATTATTTTTGTGAAAATGACAGTGATTGGCTTAGTATGAGTGTCATTCTGTTGAGACATTTGATATTTCTTTCTAAGATTTAGCAATAGTCTTCTTTAACCTCATTCTTACATTTGCTGAAAAGATGGGAGCACCATTGCATGACTGCTTCTAGATATAAGAGCTTTAATCTGAGTTTAGGAGCTTATTCTATAGAAATGCACCGACCAATAGTCTTTTCTGACATGTGAACCTACTGCTGACATTTTGCAACATATTTATGTAATATTGCTTTCTTTTTATGGNTAAAAAACCCTCAAATTTTAATCATTATTCCTCCATTGAAATAGTCTCTTTTAAAGCTTGAGATTGTAAGTATATGGTATCCATTTAATATTCTGTTGTAAGATGCAAAACATTGGTATCATAGCCAGATGTTTAAACCCCTTGTGTTTCATTAATCTTTCATCTTTTCTGGGCTGTAATATTTTGTCATATTTTTTTACAGAGTAAATCTTTCCAGCTAATCTCATACTGCTTATCTAAAGAATGCTTCCTCCACAGTATAGCATGGAGTGCATATTCCGATGTGGTTCCCAAGCTATTACAATAAGGAAGAATTTCTTTTTTATTTCATTTTTTTAATGTTGGTTTACAAGTGCTGTTAATTTTGTAACATTTTTTTGTTTATCTCGACTGACTAAGAGCTATTTTTGATAACTTTGCTAAATGCATTAAGAAACACTTATTAGGCAAGACTATAACCAAACCCTTAAAATCTCTTGTGTACTGTGCGATAAATCTTGAATTGCTTTATCTGCCCCACTAATACCCCTTTCTCACTGACCTTAAAAACACAGTTCTTTTTGCACATGAACGTGCATTGAGCCAGGTTTTTTTGTCTGCGGAAGTAGTAACAAGGTAACAAAATCTGGGTCAACTGATCCAGTTTTTTTTTACCTGAGACAAATGCTGGGTTTTTCCTGGGATTTTCCCAGGTGAGCGGCTGTGGAGACAGCTCTGACCTGGGTTTTTTTTAACCTGGGAAGGAAGAAACAGCACTCTTTGGTCATTCCAGGGTCCTTAAGCCTGTGTCTTTTCAGAGGCTTCTTAAAAGCCGTTAAACTAGGACAAACCACTGCATTGGGAAATTAGGGAAATTTCGCTGGTAAAAGCAGGTTAGACTTTAGGATTTTGGTGGAAAAGTGGTATTAGGGAGAGCTATCTACTGAAAACTGCACTTGGTATGATGCCTTGTAGTATAATATACTATTTTTTGTATTCATGAAAACCTAGATCAGTTGACTCAACATAGATATAAACCCATTTACAAAAAAGTAACACATTTAGTTACATTAATTCATTACTGAACATGTAATGGATGAGTTAGTCTCCCATCCGTTTAGTAAAGGCTAATACATTAAAGCAATATAAACATTCTTGGAGTAAGCCTAAAAGAATCTAGTAGGGTCAGAGGTCATCCTGGGTTTAAACAAATAAAAATATACAGGCTAGATGGGCAAAATGATTCTTGTCAAATTGTCAATCCCTTCAAGAAATGCGATCATGCTTACTACAAAGTCTACACTATACACTACACTATTTCAAAATTATTGTCATATTTTACTATTATATGATATATTATGGTTTTCAAAAGACATTTATATGCAAAATATAGTAACACGTATCTGATTGGTTGTTCGGTTAACCATACTTTGCAAAATAATCCAGTCAATTTCTAACCAATATCTTGTTAGGGTTAATCCAACAGTATGAAATAGCTGGCTTACTTGATTAGATTTTCCATCCTGCATGGAAGACCTGATGATGGGCTAATCCTACCACGACAGGTGCAAGATGAGAAGATATTGTGCATTGCTGTTCAACCATCCATCAGGATGTTAGAGCATTAGCTGTACAAGGCTTTGTACTTGTCTGCAAACTAGCAGTCACAGGCGCTACAATTAGCTCTTAGTGGGAGACTGGATCTTGATGTCATCACTGTAGTGGAGCGCTCAGAGGGTACCTAAACATGCTCAGTTTGTAGCTTCCTGTCACAGTAAGAACATTCATGTCCTTGAGCTCCTGTGTACTTATTCTAATGACTAACTGCACACATCTCAACACTTCTTGTTTTCCTAACCTTGCTTTTGGATCCTGATTTTGCACTTCACTGAAAGATTAGTCTGTGGACCGTGACCTGGTTACTGCACACTGCCAACTCTATCCTGTCTTGTCAAAAGTACAAACAGCAGCTTATATTGCACATCACTTTTCTTTTGCAGTGCCAACCCTAGCTGTCAGTATGTCCACAAGCTCCAGTCTGATATTGATGTAAGTCAGTTTAGGTTTAAAGAGCCCAGTGGTTATTGTAAATGCTGAGAATGCCACAATACTACTCTTTACAGAGAACAGGGCAGATACGCATTGTTGTCTTTCACCCTTCAAGACATTTGCCATGGGGCATAGTGATGTCTGGTTCTTTTACCAACTGGGGTCCTTTCAAGTCACTTTTTGTCAGTTGTATGCTTCTGAAATACTGCCTGTATAGCATAGCCTAGCGAAATAGGATGGATTGCAGGGGATGAACATTGTAGAAGTCATAGCTACCTTTAACCTATATTTTACCCATAAAATTGCAACAGAAGTTTTTTGTTTATCTTGATGGTGATCAGTGGGCCACCTACATTTTTATTATTCCAATTCTTGCCCCAAATGTAAGGCATCTGGCAGCTAGATGTCTTATATCTTCTTATTGCTTCAATTCACTTAAAGAAACTCTAATTTGCCTTAGAATGTAATTGAAACTGTCCTGTGTTACGTACTTAATGACATGCCTTGTAGCCTATATTCATGACAGACATCTGCTTGGAGGAAGTATTTGGTTTTGTGTGCAGTCCTACAAGTGATAGCATGCTCTGGTAACCATGGGTGTGCTGGCACTTGCAATTCTATAAGTGTCCGCTTATCCAGTGCGTTTATGGCAGCAAGTGGTTGCTGAAACCATTAGGGTATAATCTTAGTGTTCATTGGCTATCCCTTACATTTCTGTCTCCCTGATGCAAAAAGCCAGAAATACGATAACAACAATTGTAGATACTGACTGAGAAAATATACTGATCAATGGCAGGAAAAATATGTCTAACTGATGGAATATAGATTGTATTGGGGAAGTTCATTAAGAAGACCATTGTAGTAATCAATGTGGGAGATGATTTGTGCAAGAATGAGAGGTTTTGCAGCTTCTGTCAGATATATGCACATGGTTTTTAGATATTAAACAGTGTTATAGATACAGATTGTATGTGGGATTCAGCTTGGAGTCAGGATAACACCTAGGCAGCTGGCATAATGAGTGGGGCTTTTTGTCGTGTCAGGTGGGTAACGTCTATTAGCAGTTGAAAACATTATTATTATTATTATTATTGTTATTATTATTATGTCTACTTTTTAAATATAGGTAAGAGGATATTCAAGATAAATTTGGGAGGAAGATATTCCATTGTGTAATCCTAATGACTTTATTAGTTGTCTGAGTGAAGTTGTATATAGAAAATGTGAATCAACTTTGTGGTCCTCTAACACACAAAGGAAGTACTGCAAGATTCAGGAGAATTAGAATCAATTTGTGATCTTTAGATTTAGTAGCTATTAAATAATTGACCACCTTAGTCTGAGGGCCCTGTAAGCTGCGAATGGGACAATAACTTGACAGAGAGTTGGGGGCAATGTTAAGGTGTTCCAGAACTAGAGTGATCAATTCATTCATGGATATTTACATGAAGATACCAGTAAAGAGAGAAATTTCAGTTAAGTTTAGGATAAACACAAGTTATAAGGAATGAATTACTTCTGGCAGGTACAGAATCAAGATAACAATAGAATAGAAAGAATAATAAAAATGTATACACTTCATTCACCAACTACAATTGTAGGATGTATGGTATAGATCAGGGCTGTTACTTGTTTTTCTTAAAATATGATGCACGTTCTTGGGCACTAATGAAATTTTATAGATTTTTGTACAGAAGGTGTTTTGGGTTAGAAGAAGCTTTAAAAGATTAGAGACTTTGAAAGTAGGTTTGTTTGGCATTGTGAATAGCATTTCAATATGAATGGCCATTGCAAAGAGTTAAACTCAGTGTCTTCCTGATAGCAGTATTTGGGTGGGGTTTAAATTATGCAATTACACGCGAAGCACCGCCACTTGCAAAGTTAAATTCCATATCCATACGGTTACCAACAATAGATACATCCTTAGTAACTATCACGCCATTTTCATTGAATACTCCCTGTTCGTGATTATATGCAGGGTTGCCGACTCTCACTTAATTTCCAGGAGACTCACAAATTTCATGAAAATCTCCTGGGACCTGAGCTGAGGCAGTAATTTCATGTAATTCACTGCCTCAGCCCTGATCGTTACTATGATAGGCAAACCCCATACATTCGTAGTCAATGTATTCCTTTTTGCTGTTCATGGGGCAGGACTTTTGGGCATGATTTGAATACATCATACCCTCTGCCTAACCCTTATGCTGCTGGCTTTTGGTTTCTCCTGGGAGGAAGAAACCAAATGTCTTAAACCCTGGTTAAATGTCATCTGCATAATGAGATGTGAACCAATATCAAATCTGTCTATATTATTTATAATATCAAGCAAAATAAGGTCCTTTAGTGCTAAATAAGTTTTTTGGTAATATGTCATTAAAGTTTGACACTGGCAGTATACTGACATTCCCACCTATTCAGTTAAACAACAGTAAAAAAGGGTTAAGTATGCCCAGAATAGGAGCCATATTGTGTGTCCTGAAATAAGTGTGATTACTCCTTTTTAAACCTGGCTAGCACAGCAATTCCTTGACCTTTTAGTTACAGCTCTGTTTATTATTGTAGATTGAAAGTTGTGATAATCCTCTCCAGGCAATGCCAGTGTGAAAGAACAGGGGACACAAAAAACATGGCATGTATATATTTTACTAACTATAAAGACGTTATAAATAAATTTGTTATGGATCGATCCATCAGATACATAACACTCAACCTGAAAAATAAATGTTTATATAATGCAAATATAATGTAATGCTACTCAATAATATTTACATTGTTATCTTAATAAAATGTTTTAGCACACATATGATTTCATGAAGTATCTCAACCATTAACATCCGCTAATAATGAATGTTTCAACATATTGTTTGTTATTTAAATAGAAAGTAAAATACCATACAGACCATGCTGCAGATGTACATACAAATCCATTTTCTGCAACGCATTGTGTATTGGCATATATTTTTCGTTATAGTGCCCTCAAACCACTTAAATGCAAAGAAACTAAATCTGTAAGTGGTGAGCTAATCTGAAATTCCACCTCTGACATTATAAACATGCTGGTCGGATCTCTGTACAATATTTTAAAATTTGACTGGCTATACTGAAACAAATTATAATAAACCACAACAGACATTGGGGCTTTTCTTCCCTGTATCATTTGGTTTATCTAATTTCTCTTTACTATTACTAAAAACATACCTCATACATGTCTATGACATCAGCTTTAAAACTGAAACCTTCACAGTGGAATGCAGACAAAGCCAGTAAGGCAAACATACCTATATACTTTGTTCACATCAATACATATATGTGTACTTTATTTGAGTCACTTCCTATTGTTTCAGTTATTTGCATACAGATGTGCATATGGATAGCGTTACTCTAGGGCTTATTCATGCCTATTCATAGCTAATACATTTTATATCCACTTATGATTGAAAATGACATAAAAATATATAGTGTAAATGGTTTTCTAATTACTCATTCCCGCAATTTAATATAAATACTAGGTAAGAAGCCTTCTTGTTTTTGTAAAACATAATGCTTGTACACAAAGAATGTTTTAGGTTTCGTATATTTGTTGCCATTTTATTGCAGTAAAGTGAGCGTGCTGGCAATATGGACTATAATATAGTTATACTTGAGTTTGATATTGCCTAAATGTTTATGCATACTATAACTATTCATTTACAGCAAAGAAAGCACAAAATTACCTCTGAATGCCCCCCATAGCTTGAATAGAGAGATAGCGTGTAGGTAAATGTGTTTTCAGTAAAAGGGTTATTTAATGAAATTCATTGTGAAATGTGGCTTTTTACATTAGGTCTGGAAACAGCATATTTTGCTCAACGTATTTTAATCAAAGTACGTTTTTTTGTAAAGCTTAAATATGAACAAAGTCATTGTTTCCAAAGTAAATATACAGAAATATTTTCTACTGTGACAAATTGATGAATAATCATGTGGAGCCATCTACTGGTTCATTTAATCTAGTTATCCTGAATGAAAATTTTATGAAATGCCAAATCAATTAAACCACTATATATATTATATATATATATATATATATATATATATATATATATATATATATATA
>JABWIB010001169.1:69153-79425 GCA_016617825.1 Platyplectrum ornatum
TTTTTTTTTTTTTTTTTTTACTTTAATATTATTTCGTACTCCACCCTTCCAATCCTGCAGCTTCGTAAATCTATCCCCAGGACTACACCCTAACATTTCTGCACTATCTCACAGAAATGAGGAGTGCACATGGGGGTTTAACCAAGCACTTACGGTAAAATAATTATACCCAGGGCTTGTGATATGGTGGTCATCACCCCCTCATAAAACTATACGTTTGCGCCCTTCTTCCATTTTACAATACCAGTGACCATCATATATTAAAAGAAAGCACACACTAGTACTTTTCAATCTCCCTGCAATCTTCCTGCTTAGTAAATTTAGGCCTATGCCTTAGTCATCATTATATAATTCCCACTTTATCCAAGTGACAGTACCCTATTTACTGCTAGTAACCACTATACATCCTTGCCCCCCAACCCCCATTGGAGGCATATCTAGAAGGGAGACCTCCCGTGGTCTCCAGGCTTCCTCCTTTTTCCTTTGCCCTCTTCCAGAAGGGGTTCCATGGGTACAAAGGCAACCTCAGGGAGGCCACTCTCCCGCCCCAGCCTTAGCGGCCTATGCACGGCCCTGTTTTGTAGCTCTGGGAAGCTAAGCAGCAGTAGACCCATCCACTGCCTGAATGGGAGACCTCCCGGTGTCTCCCATGGTCTCCAGGCTTCCTCCCTTTTTCCTTTCCTTGACAGCCGTGTTTGGTAGCTCTGGGAAGCTAAGCAGCAGTAGCCCCGGTTGCTGCCTGTATGGGAGACCTCCCGTAGTCTCCAGGCTTCCTCCTTTTTCCTTTGCCCTCTTCCAGAAGGTGTTCCATGGGTACAAAGGCAGCCTCTGGGAGGCCACTCTCCAGCTCCAGACATAGAGGCCTATGGACGGCCGTGTTTGGTAGCTCAGGGAAGCTAAGCAGCAGTAGACCCAGTCGCTGCCTTGATGGGAGACCTCCTGTGGTCTCCAGGCTTCCTCCCTCTTTCCTTTGCTCTCTTCCAAAATGGGTTCCATGGGTACAAAGGCAGCCTCTGGGAGGCCGTGCACCAGCACCAGCACCAGCCATAGCTGCCTGTACACGGCTGTGTTTTGTAGCTCTGGGAAGCTAAGCAGCAGTAGCCCCGGTCGCTGCCTGGATGGGAGACCTCCTGTGGTCTCCAGGCTTCCTCCCTTTTTCCTTTGGTCTCTTCCAGAAGGGGTTCCATGGGTACAAAGGCAGCCTCTGGGAGGCTACTCTCCAGCTCCAGTTATAGCGGCCTCTGGACAGCCATGTTTGGTAGCTCTGGGAAGCTAAGCAGCAGAAGGCCTGGTCGCTGCTTGGATGGGAAACCTCCCGTGATCTCCAGGCTTCCTCCCTTTTTCCTTTGCCCTCTTCCAGAAGGGGTTCCATAGGTACAAAGGCAGCCTCTGGGAAGCCACTCTCCAGTTCCAGCCATAGTGGCCTGTACACTGCTGTGTTTGGTAACTCTGGGAAGCTAAGCAGCAGTAGCCCCGGTCGCTGCCTCGATGGGAGACCTCCCGTGGTCTCCAGGCTTCCTCCCTTTTTCCTTTGCTCTCTTCCAGAAGGGATTCCATGGGTACAAAGGCAGCCTCTGGGAAGCCACTCTCCAGTTCCAGCCATAGTGGCCTATGGACGGCCGTGTTTCATAGCTCTGGGAAGCTGAGCAGCAGTAGCCCCAGTTGCTGCCTGGATGGGAAACCTCCTGTGATCTCCAGGCTTCCTCCCGTTTTCCTTTGTCCTCTTCAAGAAGGGGTTCCATAGGTACAAAGGCAGCCTCTGGGAGGCCGTTCACCAACACTGGCCATAGCGGCCTGTACACAGCTGTGTTTGGTAGCTCTGGGAAGCTAAGCAGCAGTAGCCCCGGTCACTGCCTCGATGGGGGACCTCCCGTGGTCTCCAGGCTTCCTCCCTTTTTCCTTTGATCTCTTCCAGAAGGGGTTCCATGGGTACAAAGGCAGCCTCTGGGAGACCACTCTCCAGCTCCAGCCATAGAGTCCTATGGACAGCCTTGTTTGGTAGCTCTGGGAAGCTAAGCAGCAGTAGCAGCCCCGGTCGCTGCCTGGATGGGAGACCTCCCAGCAGCGCAAGGTGTGGTAAGCTGTCAGCAGGAGCTTAGCGCATTTGCCCTTGTTTTTTTTTTTTTTGAAAAACGATTTATTGAATTTTTACAAGGAAAACAACACAGTACAACATGGCATCAACAGAGCTTATATCAACAAGTAACCTGCAGATAGGCCGGGAGTAACAATCTTGAGTGGTAAGGAGGCTGTTCCGTGTTCGTGGGTGGACAGGTAGAATGATGGGCGCGACAACATCCTATAGGTCCAACCACCTAGTCCCCGACACCAAAAAATGCGGGTCGGTTAAGCTAAAGGAAATCGAAGAGAGTTAGACTCCAGGAGGGAGGGGGAGAGGGTTGTTGTGGAGGAACCGCGTAGTGTGTTCAAACAAGAAGATGCGCGTCTGGTCAGCAGTAGGCAGGAGAGCAATATATGGTCTCCACTTCTTTAGGAAGCGAAGAATCCCGTGTTCAATGTCCGGGAGGGTCGCCCATTGGTCCAGATAGAGAATGCGGAGGAGGTGGCTGCGTATCGTAGCAAGCATGGGGGTATACGAGAGGTCCAATGTTCCAATATGGTTTTCTTTGCAACTGCTATGAACACCATCAAAAACGGAAGAAGAGCATGCTTTTGCTGTCCGAGGTCCCACCCAGAGAAGTCTGAGCATAGGAGGGCCGCAGGGTCACAGTTAAGGCGAAGGTGGAAGGAGGAGTTCAGAAAGAAGATCAATTTATGCCAAAAGCGTCTAATTTTACTGCAATTCCAAAACATATGGGTAAAGTCCGCCATCTGAGCGTAACATTTTGGGCACTGACCGGTATCTGAGGTCACCATGTGCTGCGCTGAGAGGGAGCAATGTACATTCGGTGAATAGTTTTAAGGTGGACCTATTGCAGTTGGGCGCAACTCAGGAAACGCAGAGTCCTGTCATGGTGATCTAAAAGCGACTCAGCAGAGGCATAAGTGACCCCCACTTAGCAACCACAGGGCTCCAATGTCTGTCAGTAGAAAGAAGAAGGAGATCCTGCTGTAAGAAGCGAGTCCGGTAAGTATGAGATTTGAGATGAGCAAGTAACGACATTAGGGGGTCACGAGCATGTGATAAAGGCAGGGGTGGTGGTAGGGAGGAAGCATAGTGGCGGAACTGAAGATACATATAGAAATGCATATTTGGGAGATGAAACAGTTCACGCATCCTTTGAAAGGATCGCATACCACCTCCAGGGTCAAAGACGTCATTTGTGGAGAGAATTCCTTTGCGGCGCCACATGTTGAAAGACACATTGTCCAGGCTGGGAGGAAAGGAAGGGTTGCCCCATGAAGGGGCGTAGAGTGAGTGGCGGGGGTCTCGGTTGTAAAGTTTGTTAAGCTTACGCCAAGCGCGGTAGGTATGTTGGAAAAGGATATTAGAGTGGGCCCGGTGGTAGAGCAGTTCTAGGGCAGAGCAGCAGCGCTGCCGGTGAGAAAGGAGCAAATAAGGCGTCTTCTAAAGATTTATTAACATAAGTACCTCTTTGCAGCATCCAGTCCAAGATATATCGGAAATGAGTAGCTAGGGTAAAGGTGGGGACATCCGGGATGCCCAGACCGCCACCTGCCCTGGACAACTGGAGACGAGAGTAGCGCGTCCTAGGTTTCTTTGCCTGCCAGAGAAACTGCGAAAAGGCCTTATTCAATCGTTTAATGTCAGAGGGGGAGAAGGTCAGCTGTAATATTTGGAGCAGGTAGGACAATTTGGGGAAGAGGACAGTCTTGATGACCGTCGCTCGGCCCAGCAAAGAGAGAGGGAGCGAACGCCAGGTTTCCAGTCTGCGACAGAGATCCAATAGGAGTGGAGAGAAATTGAGGTGGTATAGAGAGGGCAAGGCCGCCGGGATTTGGATTCCCAGATATTTTACAGATCGGGAGGCCAATTTAAACATAGAAGCAGCCGGTGGGAGATGGCGGGGATGAGCCGATGCTGTGAGAGGAAGCAACTCAGTTTTCTGGAAGTTCACCCTGTACCCTGCAAAGCTACCAAATTGGGAGATAAGGGAGACAATTGCAGGGAGAGACTCAGCTGGGTCTGAGACAAAGAGGAGCATATCGTCGGCGAAGAGTCCAAGTTTATCCTCATGATAGCCGACATTGATGCCATGGAAAGCCGGGAGGGAGCGCAAGGCGATGGCCAGAGGTTCCAAAGCCAGTGCAAAGAGCAGAGGGGAAAGGGGGCAGCCCTGCCGGGTACCCCGAGCAATAGTCAGCGGGGGGGAAAGGTAGCCGTTACAGGCCACTTGTGTAGTGGCCGACGAATAGAGAGCAGAGAGGAGAGCAACAAATCCGGGGGGGGGGGGGAAGCCGAAGCGACGAAGGGATTCAAAAAGGTGGTCCCAGGTTATCAGATCAAACGCCTTCTCGGCATCTAGAGAGAGGAGAAGGCAAGAATTCGAAATCCCAGGCTCAATTGTAAAATATAGCGGGAAAGGTAAAGCAGATTGGAAGCTGAGAAATAAGGAATGGAGAGATGAGGACACTTTGTCAGAGAGGAGGCGAAAAAACTCACCGGTGTATGCGTCTGGGCCAGGGGATTTCCCCCGACGGCAACAGCTTGATGGCCCGCTCAACCTCGCCAAGGGTGATCGGAGCCAGCAGGCCGTCAGCCTGCTCTGGGGTAAGCCGGGGGGTTTGGATCGTGGACCAGAAATGGGTCTTCGCTGCCTCATCTATAGGATCCTTAGAGTAGAGCGTGGTGTAATAGGAATGAAAGATGGAGGATATCTCCAGGCCTGTAAACACGCGGGTGTCAGAGTCTGAACGGAGGCAACGGACCAGGGGGGGCGGGCGGGCGCCAGATAACAAGTTTGAAAGGAGTCGGCCACTCTTGTTCCCCAGTTTATGGAAGCGAAACGCACTACAGCTTGTGTGCGAGCGTTCCATTTTTGCGAACACCGAGTTAAAGTACATCTGTTGTTCCCTATAGCGATCTCTATTCCGTCTCGTAGGATGGCGGGTAAAGTTGCGAAAAGCCGCGGTGAGATTGCTCTGGGCCGTCTGGTAGGCGGCAGCACTAGAGCGTCTGTGTTTAGTAAGATAGCAGATAAGATTACCACGCAGCACGGCTTTAGCAGATTGCCAGAAGAGAAACGTGTCCTCTCTATGAGCAGTATTTGCGAAGGCATAAGAATCCCAGGCCGCAGAGAGCATGGCCCGGAAAGTGAGGGACTGAGAAAGGGATCCCGGGAAGCGCCAGGGGCGATTAAGGCCTACATCCATGCCTGACGATATGGTGAACCATACTAGGGCATGGTCCGAGATACAGTTGGGTTCGATCTCAGCCTCGCTTACTCGGGGGAAGAGGGTTGTGGAGAGGAGAAGATAGTCCAGCTTCGACAATGTGCCATGAGCAGCCGAGAGACAAGTATAAGAGCCTATGTATGTTAATTTAGTGATCACTCTAAAGCGCTCTGATTAGGATACTATGGCAGCTCAAACCAACACAGCAGAAAAGAGGGTCACCAACCCTCCACAAAAGGCAAGAGAGAACAATGATAGTATGCTATGTATGGTGAGCTAGAGTATCCCCTATTGTGCACTAACAAATATAGATATTAGGGCATTGTCCACTGATGCTGAGTTGTCCCAGCCGTGGTGTATACACCGAGAGAGTCCGTGGGAGCAGCCGAAACAGTGAGCCTGGAACACGGGATGGCACGATGACGATCGTTCAGCAGCGCCGTGGGGGATCCGGTGTGTATCCACGTGCAGGAAAGAGGCAGGAACGAGGCGGTAGACGCTGACGCGTTTCGGGGAACTCCTCCCCCTTCTTCAGAGCGGTCTGAAGCGCTGCTTCCAGGTCGAAGACAATTAACCAGTCCGTGTAACACCCAAAAACCAACCCACCCCCATCCCTCCCAGTCCAAAAAGGATATCCAGCTGAGGGTACCAGGCACGAGGACCAGTCATCCATCGATCGTAGAGGAGGAATACGGTGGTGCCGGTAGGTAGGCCCGGCCGCAGAGAAGGCCGAAGCCAAGCAGTCATGGTGGCACAGTCGAGTAATCAGCCGAGGAAGGCGGGTCCAGAGTGGATCTCAAGGGGAGTATCCGACGGATCAGCAGGGGCCCGGTGCTGGGATGGAAAGGTAGAGTACGAAGTGGAGGAGGGTGAGCGGGCGGGTAGATCAGACGGGCACTGGGTGGCTCACCCGAAGAAGCGATCATTCTGCTGGCGGGGCTGAAGCCGCACCGGCGGGGTCACATGGAGCAGCCAGGGATTCTTCCTCCAGAAACGCCAGAGCATCTGGCGCTGAGTTAAAGTCCTGGGGTACATCTTCCAGGAAAATACGGAGCCGGGCTGGATACAAAAGTGTAAACTTTCGGTGCGCTTTGAAAAGTTGGGTACAGACATGAGAGAAGGTTTTCCGGGCCGCAGATACCTCAGCAGAGTAATCCTGGAAGAGGTGTATGCGTTTGCCCTCCCATTCAAGAGAATCCAGCTTCTTGTAGGCGACCCATAAAGCCTCCTTATGGAGGTAGTTAAGGCATCTGAAGATTACCGCCCGTGGGCGGGAGGAGATATCATTATGCGGGGGTCCGATGCGGTGGGCTCTCTCAATGATTAGCGTGTTGCTAAGGTCGGGGATCTTTAGTAAGGACGGCAGTGCGGTAGTCAAAAATTCTAGGATAGCTGGGCCTTTGCAGGACTCTGGGAGACCGACCAGGCGGAAATTGTTTCTTCTGAACCAGTTTTCCAGGTCATCCAGTTTATTTTGCATGGTGTGCTGCTTTTTCTGGAGCTTCGCTGTCAGCTCTCGCAGGGTCTGCAAAAGAATCGCTCGCGACACTCTCCATGGTCGCTACCCGTTGTGTAAGGTCCGCCATCTTGGATCTGAAGTCATCCAGGGACCGCTCTATGGAGTCCACGTGGGTCTTGAACAGGGGCGCCATCGAGTCCTGCACCGCCTGAACACATCAGCGTAAGTCATAGGCAGAGGGGCTTGCCCTTGTTTTATTTGGTATATAGCTTGTTTCATTTGGTATTTCGCTTTGTCACATTTTCTTTGTTGTTTTTTATTGTCTTTTTTCTTTGCTCTGTTCTATGGTTCTGCTGGGTTGCGACCTTCTGTGAGAGCATGTGTAAGCCAGAAGGCACCAGCAAAGCACCGTGCAATGTGGNATGGCTAGCCAGGCTGCTAGTGGCTTGTGACTCCGGTTTTGGACTAGTAGAAAAAGAACAATTGAGTTTTCTATAGTGTGCCCTCGGCCACACCAGCATGTGCATAACTGTGTTTGGTAGCTCTGGGAAGCTAAGCAGCAGTAGCCCCGATCACTGCCTGAATGGGAGACCTCCCGGGGATTCCCGTGGTCTTCAAGCTTCCTCCCTTTTTCCTTTGTCTTATTCCAGAAGGGGTTCAATGGGTGCAAAGGCAGCCTCTGGGAGGCCTCTCTCCAGCTCCAGCCATTGCGGCCTATGGACAGCAGTGTTTGGTAGCTCCGGGAAGCTAAGCAGCAGTAGCCCCGGTCGCTGCCTGGATGGGCGACCTCCTGTGGTCTCCAGCCTTCCTCCCTTTTTCCTTTGCCCTCTTCCAGAAGGGGTTCCATGGGTACAAAGGCAGCCTCTGGGAGGCTGCTGTCCAGCTCCAGCCATAGCGGCCTATGGACGGCCATTGTTGGTAGCTCCTGGAAACTAAGCAGCAGTAGCCCCGGTCGCTGCCTGGATAGGAGACCTCCTGGGGACTCCCGTGGTCTCCAGGCTTCCTCCTGTTTTTCCTTTGCCCTCTTCCCGAAGGGGTTCCATGGGTACAAAGCCAACCTCTGTGATACCACTCTCCAGCTCCACCCATAGCGGCCTATGGACGGCCGTGTTTGGTAGCTCTGGGAAGCTAAGCAGCAGTAGCCCCGGTCGCTGCCTGGGTGGATGACCTCCCGGCAGCGCAAGGTGCGGTAAGCTATCAGCAGTAGCTTGTTTTATTTGGTATATAGCTTGTTTTATTTGGTATTTCGCTTTGTCACATTTTCTTTGTTGTTTTTTATTGTCTTTTTTCTTTGCTCTGTTCTATGGTTCTGCTGGAAATTAAGGTAACGGCACGTCACAACCGTTGGTCGGTTGCGACCTTCTGTGTGTGCTTGTGTAAGCCAGAGGGCACCAGCAAAGTGCCGGCCCTGCGCTGTGGTGCAGCCAGCTGAAAGCACCGTGCAATGTGGAATGGCTAGCCAGGCTGGTAGTGGCTTGTGACTCGTAGTGGTAGTGGTTTTGGACTAGTAGAAAAGGAACAATTGAGTTTTCTATAGTGTGCCCTCGGCCACACCAGCATGTGCATGTCTCCTGGCTTCCTCCTTTTTTCCTTTGCTCTCTTCCAGGAAGGGGTATCATGGGTACAAAGGCAGCCTCTGGGAGAACTCTCTCCCGCTGCAGCCATAGCGGCCTATGGACGGCCATTTTGGTAGCTCCGGGAAGCTAAGCAGCAGTAGCCCCAGTCGCTGCCTGGATGGGAGATCTCCCGTGGTCTCCAGGCTTCCTCCCTTTTTCCTTTGCCCGCTTCCAGAAAGGGTGCCATGGGTACAAAGGCAGCCTCTGGGAGGCCACTCTCCAGCTCCACCCATAGCGGCCTATGGACGGCCGTGTTTGGTAGCTCTGGGAAGCTAAGCAGGAGTAGCCCTGGTTGCTGCCCGGGTGGGAGACCTCCCAGCAGCGCAAGGTGCGGTAAGCTATCAGCAGAAGCTTAGCGCATTTGCCCTCGTTTAATTTGGTATATAGCTTGTTTTATTTGGTATTTCGCTTTGTCACGTTTTCTTTGTTGTTTTTTATTGTCTTTTTTCTTTCCTCTGTTCTATGGTTCTGCTGGAAATTAAGGTGATGCCACGTCGCAACCGTTGGTCGGTTGCGACCTTCTGTGTGTGCTTGTGTAAGCCAGAGGGCGCCAGCAAAGCATTGGCCCTGCGCTGTGGTGCAGTCAGCTGAAAGCACCGTGCAATGTGGNATGGCTAGCCAGGCTGCTAGTGGCTTGTGACTCAGGTTTTGGACTAGTAGAAAAGGAACAATTGTGTTTTCTATAGTGTGCCCTCGGCCACACCAGCATGTGTTTGGTAGCTCTGGGAAGCTAAGCAGCAGTAGCCCCGGTCACTGCCTGTATGGGAGACCTCCCGTGGTCTCCGGGCTTCCCCTCTTTTTCCTTTGCCCTCTTCCAGAAGGGGATCCATGGGTACAAAGGCAGCCTCTGGGAGTCCACTCGCCGGCTCCCACCATAGTGGCCTATGGACGGCCGTGTTTGGTAGACCTGGGAAGCTAAGCAGCAGTAGCCCTGGTTGCTGCCTGGATGGGAGACCTCCTGGGGACTCCCGTGGTCTCCAGGCTTCCTCCCTTTTTCCTTTGCCCTCTTACAGAAGGGTTCCATGGGTACAAAGGCAGCCTCTGGGAGACCAATTTCTAGCTCCAGCCATAGCGGCCTATGGACGTCCTTGTTTGGTAGCTCCTGGAAGCTAAGCAGCTGTAGCCCCGGTCGCTGCCTGGATGGGAGACCTCCCGTGGTCTCCAGGCTTCCTCCCTTTTTCCTTTGCTCTCTTCCAGAAGGGGTTCCATGGGTACAAAGGCAGCCTCTGGGAGACCACTCTCCAGATCCAGCAATAGCAGCCTATGGACGGCCGTGTTTCGTAGCTCTGGGAAGCTAAGCAGCAGTAGCCCCGGTCGCTGCCTGAATGGGAGACCTCCCGTGGTCTCCAGGCTTTCTCCCTTTTTCCTTTGCTCTCTTCCAGAAGGGGTTCCATGGGTACAAAGGCAGCCTCTGGGAGGCCACTCCCCAGCTCCAGCCGTAGCGGCCTATGGATGGCCGGGTCTGGTAACTCTGGGAAGCTAAGCAGCAGTAGCCCCGGTCGCTGCCTGAATGGGAGACCACTTGGGGACTCCCGTGGTCTCCAGGCTTCCTCCCCTTTTCCTTTGCTCTCTTCCATGAAGGGGTTCCCTGGGTACAAAGGCAGCCTCTGGGAGGCAACCCTCCAGCTCCAGCCGTAGCGGCCTATGGACGGCCGGGTCTGGTAGCTCTGGGAAGCTAAGCAGCAGTAGCACCGGTCGCTGCCTAAATGGGAGACCACCCGGGGACTCGCGTGGTCTCCAGGCTTCCTCCCATTTTCCTTTGCTCTCTTCCATGAAGGGGTTCCCTNGGTACAAAGGCAGCCTCTGGGAGGCCACCCTCCAGCTCCAGCAATAGCGGCCTGTGGACGGCCGGGTCCGGTAGCTCTGGGAAGCTAAGCAGCA
>JABWIB010001170.1:0-15043 GCA_016617825.1 Platyplectrum ornatum
TAATACTGATTGCAATTAATTCAATTTTCCTCCCCTGCAATTCAACATGGTTTTACCCACTCTTGAAAAATGCTTAGATTGGAACAATTTATCTTATAGTGTATGGCCAGCTTTAGTCATGAGAGTGTAAATCTGGATCTGGCCCAGTGACACCAAAAAGCAATCTCTTCGGGCCCTCTCTGCTCAAGCTTCTAACAAAGCATTTGGTCACAGGAGCATCAACATGCATTGGCTTTTATATTACTAGTTGTGGATGGGTTGTAATAAATTTGCATCAGAATTATATTATCGTTCTGGTTAAAATACAGTGGAGCATTGGCAGTTATATTATGATACATTTTAATATATTGGGTTGCATAATGTTTTGATTTTTATATATTGATGGCTAGATTTAATTAAGATAATGTACAATTCTGCTGAAAGGATGTACAGTAGAAAGAAAAAAGAAACCGTAATCATTAAAAATAACAATATAAAGCAAAGAAATTAAATGAAATGCAAATACAGTACATATCTCCAGTATACCTCCTGTTCCTTTGTAACCCCCACCTCCTCTCCTCTCAAGTCTAAGCCACTCTATTCATATGAAAGAAGATGATTTCTGCATGTATACAATTCCTGTATTGCAACACAGGCACTTTTTAATGTTGGTATACAGATTTACTTAGTAAATAAATGTAACTTTTTAAACTTAAAATCTGTTATTTCCATCTGCTGCATTTGCATTATTTTTCAACATGCCAGAATATACCTTGTTTGTGAGCATAGTTCCTAAACACAGCATATAAAATATTTATTCACAAAAAAATCATTAACCGTAGAAGATCACAAGTTAATTTTAATGAGATAAACATCTGGTTGAGACAGCAGGAGTGTCTAGTGATATGCAAGCTAACAGTCTCATGCTTGGAGACCCTGATGGCTAAGACGGTTTAAACGTAACATAATGATATCATAAAAAAATACTTTATAGTAAAGATTTGCACTTTATTCACAGCATTCTGTTTTCACTCTCAATTACACCCACAATATATCATTTTATAACCAGATGCACAAGCTAGAATGAAAGCCATATTCTGTCTGACATGCTGATTCTTCTATGACATTAGTGCTTGAATTAAGCTCTAATGGGTGTCTTTTTTACCCCCTGTCTAAAGCAATGTATGCCATGTATAATATAGACAGTTATATACAGTTAATACACAGATTGCATAATGAAGTTTATATTAGTTGCATTTTGACAATGGTTGTACTACTACATGTACCACTGTAGCTTTTAGCACTTATATAAGGAGCTTATGGACTGGCCACACTTTTAAACCAGACAGCAATAGTAGATGCTTGGCCAATGTACCTCTAAAGTAAACTTCAACCAATAGAGGAAATGTTGGCAAATGTGGTTGGACGATGATATCTATTTGGCTATGTGACAGCATAACCATGTGAGAGCACTGACAATATTGACATCAATCTATGTAATGGCTTCAATAGATTGGTCTGTAATATTTCATAGCGTTTACTGGAAACAAACAACTTAGGATAATGATTTGCAGGCCATTTTCTAGGAAGGGAAGTTGTTGCATAGTGGTTAAGTCATTGTAAGATATGTTTTTAGATGGTCCTGTAGTACCCTATTTGTGACTACAGGAGCTCCATGTTCTTTCAGATGAGATCTGAAAGAACTAGAAAATTGTATTCAAATATATAATTATAATTATTTTTATTATGATGTATTATTAGAATATAAATTAATAGTATTCATTTGTATAATGATTATGTCCTACCCTAGATCTAAATGAAAAGTCAAAGCCATATCAAGATTTCATTAAAATAGAACTCTAGGGTCAAGAGATCTCCTCACTGGCCACATCCAAAGAAACAGCACCAGTGACTGTAATCATTACAAAATCATTAGTGTAAAAATTAATCATTAATCGCAAACTTACCCAATTTACACATTTTCCAAAAGATGACATTACTAGTTGTATATGTCCAATAGGGAAACACCACAGGAAATGACTATAAATATAAACTGCCATATAGGATAAAAGTAACAACTGCAAAATGTATTACTTTTAAAGCACACTGTTGGGATCCTAGCTTCCAAACGCTGAAGATTTCTAAGATAATGTGAAATGAATATTATTTAAATCACTTCTATAATAGTTGAATTCTGTTCACAGAATGCTAATGCTAGTGCTAATGATCTAGTCTAGCAGTATAATATAAGCTTCGGTTTATATACTGCTGTGTAACGGTCCTTCATATTCACACATCCATTCCCCCAGTTAGTCATATGCCCCTATGTAGTTAACCCAGTGCTTTTTGCTTGCACTCTATGACAAGAACAAAAGTAGGTTCTGTATCTGGTAATAACTTTCCTGAGTTGCAGAAAAAGTGGCAGGTCTGAGTAGCCACGATTATTCACAATCACTATCATTAATAACAATATTTTTACCATTAATATAATTACATTCATAGTAGAGCTAGACATAGCTTAGTTGAATGTTTACACCTAAAATGAAATGTGCAGGCTGTGTATTTATCTAATAAAGGGTCATTCAAGGCAAATGTATGACTAAATAAATACATAATACTGTTTGTGGTTAATGTTGCATGTGATTTCATATGTCAATGAATAATATCTTTATTGTAGATGAAGGGAAGCTTTCTAAATTAGCACAAAGTAATCATAAGATACTTTCCCTACATTTAAGTCTGTATATGAATTATTTTATTCCGGGTCCAGCACTTCCATTAGGCAGCCATAGCCCTTGCCCCTGAGGGGCGCCACTGACGGTCCAACGCAAACAAAGTAATACCACTACAGTTACAAGCAATAGGAAAATAAGATACAAATCTATATGCAGGAAAAATACTTCATTTTCACTTAAATGTCACAAATGTCAAAATGTTTCAATTATAATTCATACCTCCCAAGATTCCCAATTTCTGTAGGACAGTCCGCTTTTGGGTGACTATCACAATGTCACGCTGTCCCATTCACTTATCGGGACAAACTTTTATTAAAAGTAAACATTGCAGCCAATCACAGTGGCAAAAGGGACAGGGCTTTGACAGAGACAGGACAGGACTTATTTCTACTGTTTCTGGCCCTTAAATGTGTACGTTATATTTGTTCTTTATTATTGTTCTATATATATATATATATATATATATATATACCCACTGGACCTGATCCAGAGTTGTAGCTTACAGTGCAGGATTTTATGCTCATATGCATAAAAAAACCCTGAAAGGTAAAAATGAGTGATCTGCTTGTGATTGCATCCATGTGATAAGTAGTCTGGTTAGACCTAGACCTAGTAAATGAATATCAGAGGGACAAGTTAGACTAACTCTAGGTTCCCTCTGCCCTAGGCATATAACCATGTAGACCAGTCAAATACATTGTAGATTGAAGATCTTTGCATTTATTAATTCTTTTTTTTCCCTTATTTACTAACTTAACCAACTTTTGAGCAAAGCTCAGGTACATTTGTGAAAATCTGTGGAGTCTTTTTTTTTTTATATAAACCATGCATGCTCTTCCCTCATTAAATAGAAAAACTCTCCCCATGTTCTTGGAAGTCCCTTCCCCTATTCTATCTTCTATATTTTATTTAGCATTTTTCCCTATGTTATCTTTATCTGCTCCACCATATTCTACTCCAGATTTTCTTCCCATGTTATCGTAACTTCCTCATCCACATTCTGCTTAGCACCTTTTGGGACTGATCCTGAGTTGCGCATTGCGGCTGAGTGTGGGCGCTGTGCGTGCCTTTTTTTGCGTTTTTTCGCACTGCGCATGCGCGCAGAACTCGCTAATCAAGCGCACATTAGCGACTACATGGCTCTGCGCCTCCATTTTTTGAACAGCGCTTAATGGGCGTGCTAGTATATTTTAATGAGATTTCGGGGCGTGGCCAGTGTTGTGGTTAGCGCTGCGCATTGCGATTATTGGCCATCTGCGGCCTTGCTTGCGGGTGCCTGGGGATGGTGCAACTGGTCTATTTCCTATACTTTACTAATAGTTAACAATAGTTGCAGGAAGTGTTCCCTGTACTATGTTTTGTGCAGTGCGTGCATCTTTGATGTGTCAACTCGTGTAACCGCTTTTACATTGGACAATGCAGACATTTTATTGACAGTAAAAGACTGAAATGATTTACATTATAATTGTTTCCAGCTACGAGTTCTGTGGGACTGTATAAAATTATTCAGTGGCTTATTTCATTTATATTTGAAATTGATAGAGAAATGACACCAGTCCAACAACATCTTCATTTTATGTTTTAAGTTATTTATGCTAATGAAAAATAAGTGAAGAATAAAAACTATAAAATGTAATTTCAGTGCTGTAAAGGAAACGTTTCAACTAACTTTACCCAAACAGGTCATTTATTATATTTAAGTTGACCAAATAAGCAAATACATTAAATTGATTTAGAATTGTTCCCTCAGTTTTGCCACAAAAAAAAAAAAGGATTCCAGCAAGACACTAAACTGCCGGGCGTGAATGTTTGCACATTGCGCTTTTTTGCGCGCAATTCACACTTGTGCTTTTTGGCCAAAAAAACGCAGCTCTGGATTATGCGCACTGCGGACGTACGCAACGCCTGTGCTGCGCCGCAACTCAGGATAAGCTCCTTTGAGTCCATGTTCACTCAACCCTCCTTCCTACTGAGTAGCTTCATGTCCCAATGTTCTCTAACACAGTACTGTCCCTATATTCCTCTTCTTCAGTACACTCACTATTCTCTCCAGCCTCCCCCTCACATTTTCTCCAGGTTCCCCTCCTTCTTTACTCCTACTTCTTCTGATCTTCTTTTTCCTCATTATCATTTCCTGATCTTTATTCTTCTCCATGCAGATGCTGGTATCACCTTTCAACAGCATTAACAGCATCATTGCTTTATTGTGAATGCCAGTGCAGACTGCAGGAAGAGCTGCTCCACTGACAAAGGTGTTAGCAAGCAGACAGACAGTAACTTGTGCTGCCATCGATGGAGTAACAGGAACAACTCAGGTCTGGTTTAACTCAGGGCTGCTCCCTCCCGGGGCATCTCTACTGGGACAATGGAAGAATTACCTGAAATCTGTGAGTGTCCCGGAAATTCCATGAGAGTCGGCAACCCTGGTTTTACCCTGCCTCCTGGTGATTTTTCTTCAATATAAGACCCTTTAAACAGTTAAAACACCCCCATACAGTCCTGACACACACAGCTGAAAAAGATTAACTAATGTGTATAATTAACGAATAGAAGCACTCTGTATTACGTTATAGTATAGTAGCATTTTTTTATTATTATTTTTGTAAATAGAACTCATTGCACACGTGTTGTGTTGAAATTTAAAATTACTTAAAACATACTTTGAAACATGTGCCGACTATTTGATTGTATATATATATATATATATATATATATATATATATATATATACACATGTCAAGTTTGTGCTTATTCCCAACTCCTACATACAGAAGGGTGGATAGGGTGGTGTATTGACACTGTATTTTGTGTGCATTCACAAGCCACACACTTCTTGCTCAGGTCAATCCAGTTTATTTCTATGTTGTTCATTTTGCCCAAAATGTTTTTTTTCCTCTTTCCGGGTGCATATTTGCTCATGTTCTCAACTCTGAATCAGCCCCAAGGAGTCAATCACTCCAGTCAAATGTCTAACAAGAAACGTCGCCCTCATTTCATTTCTCTATAAAATTGCCTTTTTAAACCAGCCGTGATAATTACAGATGAAATGACTGCAATTAACTTTCAAAANAAAAAAAAAAAAAACACACACATTATCAAAATGCATCTTACCAAAGACTAGAATAATGATTGTTTTTGCAGCTAAGCCATATAGAGCATTTATGCTTACCTTCTTACTACAACAGGACGTACTACATCTGCTGTCCAAACCTCCTTGGCAACGTTTGATAAGCAGCAATTTATAGAACCAGAACCATATATATCCAACGCAGAACTAGAACACTGACAGGGTTTCCACCTCCTTCTACTAATGACAGGGAAATCATGTGTTTTAAAATTAGCTTTCCTCATTGTCGTCCAAGCAACTTGTTTTCTTTGAACTCCAATGGCACAAAACTGTCAGCTGTATTTGTTGCCTGCAGCAACGCATTATGTGTTAAAACCCACAGTATTAAGAAACATCATGTGATATGACATGTGTGAATTTAATCGGTATGAAGGGACCACTATGCTGCCTAATTTTCCTTCTGGGTGCTGCAGAATGCACTCAGTCCATGTGCTTGCTAATTAAACTCACATTAAATATTTTATCGCAATAAAATACATTCTCCGAGATAAGCAATGCACGCGCACGCTACACAGATGACGTATGTATGTTGAAGTTCTACAAAACCTGATTGTTTCTAGTATTATCCAGAACAATGACAGACCAATATAATCTTGATGATGTTCAAAATGAAATGTTGTCACTTAGATGCGAAAAAAAGACCAAAAGAAAACCAAAAAGCAAACGTGTTTTGAAAGGAATAATACATATTCGGGCAGGCAAAGTGCGGCTCTCCAAGTGTTGTCAAACTACATGTCCCAGCATGCTTTAACTGCATAGACATCATTGATACCTGACAATGCATGCTGGGATGTAGTTTGACAGTAAGCGATGTTGCCAGACCGTAGTCATTGTATTAAATTTGCTTTATCATGTTTGAGAACAATTATTCATTATATTTTTCTATATTCAAGAATGCGTAGTGCATTTCTGGAGTAGGTGCATAAAATATCACACAATGATTGTATATTTGACATGTGCAGAGTAAAAGTTACATTACTGGAACTCTTTTACCCATTATCTGCAGAGGAATGATGTTCTAACATCTCTAACTTCTGGGAATATGCCAGAATTCTTTAAAAGGAATGGCTGGTGCAGAAGAAATACACAACATTGTTGGTCATAACAGACCACCATCTGCTGATCAAGTGCTAAAAAGTGAACTATTTCAAGAGCAGAAAACCAGGTCATCCAGAAAATGAAGCAGAGGGTTATACATTGTGAAGAGTGAAATGAGGGACACAGGAAGAGTTTTCCACTGTTGCAAAGACAGTAAATTATAAAAGTAAATGTACAGCACTAATGATATGTTGTGTGGCATATTTTATCGTGTGAATTGATTTTAGGGTGAGTTTAGTTTTTACTATTGGTTGTGTTTCTAAATTCTCACATGAAAAACACTCACCCAAAACATGCTCATGTAAACTCGCCAGGGTGAGTATTTCCATTAGTCAGATACAGCTGATATTCTCTATGCGTAGTGAATGCTTCTCACCCAAAAGCCCATACAAACAGACCTGCTTTTTGTAAGCGAATTTTAGATTCTCGCTAGGCATCCACCAACCCCTAATACTTTTTATATTACATACTTTTTTGTATTTAAGTGTCTTTGTGTTTTTTAACATTTTAAACTCTAAAACATGTTCTACACATTTATTCTTAAACATAGTATTGTACTAAACTGATTATGGCAAACATAGTTATGCGGTCTGAATGTATCATTAAAACTAGACCTTTATGTGTTGTTGTACTTTAATTATTCCTATAGTAATATTAAACATGTCTATTATTGTAATCGTTCACATATTAAAGTCAGTTTCCTATGAAAATTTTTTATTATATAATTAAATTAACAACTTTGATTTTGTCTCAAATGTGTGACATTATTTTGTAAAGGTAACAAAACCTTTACACTTTTTTTTCATGTCTATTACACATACAATTCTAGGTATTCATTATAAATAGGGAAGCAATGTGCAATTTGTCAAATAACTAATCTTTGCTTTGTTTGCACAAAGACAAACTCGCCCGGGAAAGAACAGAAACCCGCCAGGGTGAGGACACAAACTCGCCAGGGTGAGGGCACAAACTGGCCAGGGTGAGAATTAAAAATGTAACCTCACCCTAAAACTCACACATAAATTCACCATAAAACTTGCCACAACTTGCATGTGAGAAAAACACACCAACCAAACCCGAAATTCACAAACCAAAACTCGACTTTTAGTGAATTTCCCACCATGGGGTATATTTATTAAGCGGTGAGATTGAAAAGTGGAGATGCTGCCCATAGCAACCAATCAGATTTAAGTTCACATTCTCCAGTGTGTAAAATGAAACTGAGAGCATGAATCTGATTGCTATGGGCAACATCCCCACTTTCCAATCTCACCGCTTAGTAAATATACCCCATATGTCAGTTGTGTGCAAAAATGGGCATGCAGATAAATGGGAAAGTATATTTTGTGTTCATATATATTAAAAAAAATAACATTTTATTTTATTGAACTGTAAATAAGTATAAAAGTACCATAGAAATCTACAAAACACGGTTTGCAACTCAGCTGTTAATATGTGATGAATTTTGTTTGCCTTCACCATGACCCATTGCACAACATACAAATTAGATCATGAGCTTTGAACAACCAGTTACTATAGTAACCACCTTTTTAATAAAAGGAAAAAGCTCTGGATCCGGAGTGATTTGTTCCTGGTGGAATGGGTCATGTTTAAGGGTCTACGAATTATTCCCAGGCAGAGCCTTGCGAAGTAATTCCTTTGGGCGGAATGTACTCTGCTTCTGAGCTCACATCTGTCAGTGAGCACATCTGTCAGTTGGGTGCTCAAGAAGAGCAGATCATTATTTACCGGCCAGGCAAGCATCTATTTAAGAAGGCATGCTGGGACATTGCCTCAGCTCAGGGGACGCTGGGACAGGGAGCACAAAATGGGGGACTGCCCCAGGTAAACTGGAACGTCTGGTCACCCAAGTAAAAGGTTGGATGGAGGGTTTAGATCACTGTAAACATACAAGGTTGGTTAATCCCATCTGTGGAATTTAGGCATGCGTCACACCACACCCATCGTAAGGTTCTCTGTTTGGACAGAAATGCAGTCCTTTGCTATGAGATTGGCTTTGTTACATATGCCCATCACATGCGCTGTTTGTTTGTGACACCTGACTTATGCTTGCAGCTTACACAGGTGTATGGATCCTATCCCTATTGCTAATTTAGTAGATATCCTTATAGCATCCAGTATCAGTAACTGGTCTTAAATATATACACATATACCCACATAACATAAAAGGTGACACCTGTGGACAGTAACCCCTTATATTTAATATTTTAGCAGCTTTTATTGGTACCTGATGTTATATGACTTTGAAAAATAGTACTATATTGAAATATTCATAACACAATGATGTAGGAACAAGATCAAGGGCATCTTCTCTAATTTTCCCATTTAAAATCTAATAGCCCTATATAGTTTCCAAAAACATATTAAATATCTCATAGCATGCCATTCAAACTATCAAATTTCATGCTTTGGCAACCAATAGACAATTTTCCAATGAAAGTATAGGTCAAAAGTAAAAGTTACTGTTCAATTCAATGACCATTTTACTTTAGCGTACTTGCTGTTAACTTTTCAGAATCTGCATGACATTTTACTGAATTATCATAAAATAAAAAATAGAAAAATATCTTGCTATGAGAGACTTCTCAAACAGCCATCAGTATTAGGGTAGTAATGTAAATATATTTATTGTGGTACTGCAGTATTATGTTCTAATACTGGGAAAACTACTGTGGGTTATTAAATAACCCACAATAGTTCTTTCCAGTATTGGAAATGACATACAGTAGTTTCCATTATAAATAATTACTATCATTAATCTAGATCAAACTTCTGATCCCTAGGATCGGAAAATGTTTCCTTTTTTCTGTAAAGTGGCCTCTGGATCCAGAATTCTGGGTAAAAATATGTAGGTGTCGGGACAGAGCAGGAAGCAGAAGTGCTTCAGTTCTGTAGGAGGGATTAATTGTACAGTGAGGGGCTTCTGCATCGTCCCAACTTATATTGTGATGATGTGACTTATAAGGGTACGATCTGGCTAGTGTAAATACTGGCACCGGAACCTCTGCTATTGCTGCAGTTTGAGCTCCGCTTTGTCCCTTTTACTTCATAGGAAAATACAACTGTAAGTAAGTTTTAATACTGTATAAACCTACTGTATAAACCTACTGTATAAACTGTTCCCACTACTATTAATAATGATCCACCATTGTTTTATTCAGTAATAAAAATGACAGTTTCACCCATTATTATTCATTTTAATTTTCCGTTACTTTTAATAAGGAGGAAACTAATGAATGTTACTTTTTATATGCTGTTAAATATTGCATAAAGTATGTTATTAACAATACAAGTTTAAATACTGGGTAAGCCATGCATAAGTAGATATCAGAGGCCCAAAGGAAGTACTAAGATGTTATCTCTACATGGTAACAGGTTTAATAGATTTTTTTGTTTATTGTAGGAATATGGTATCAAAGGGCCCACAATTCCTGATATTAGCCCTGCCATTGTATGGTATTTTGATATTTTTGCTTCCGAAACATCATAAGGGTGGATATTATATGGTTTATATTTATATATTTATATAAGTGCTTTTTTTTTTTTTTTTGCTAGACTTAATTGCATCTTAGGCTTTTATAAGAAATATGTCAATTGTAAATGAAACATGATCATTCATGCAGACTCAACAAGCCCTCAGAATATAGAAATAACAGCTCTTTCAGGTAAATAATCATACAGTGAAGATTCTGCAAAATGTTTTTCTTTCATGTGCATGTGATTGATTGGATTCTGGTTTCCTTCCTAGGGGTAATATCATTTCAATACTTTGCTTTTGATGTTGGATTTAGCACAATTGTGTTAGAGTTGAGTGCATCAGAATATTACATAATGTAATTTGTTTTTAGTTAACGTGACTATATTTATAAGGGCATAGTTGTTATATTAAAATAGGGGGTCATAGTATTCAATAGGCTTTATCTTAGAAAGTGTTCTAAATATATATTCAGACCGTCATGTCTTATTCATTGTTGAAATTGTAAAGCACTATGTAATCTAATGCTGCTATATAAATATATATTAAATACATATTATATTTTTTTGGTATATTATTATGAATTATATGTCCATAGAGAATAGTGCTACTGCGTGTCCAGTATAATATTAATTAAATATTACACACTTCGGTGTTGAGAATTTTGACAATTGTATCCACTTTTTGTGATTTTTGAGAGTAGCATTTTGTATAGAACATCATATACTCATACCTCCCAAGTGTCCCGATTCTGGCGGGACAGTCCTGCTTTTGGGGGACTGTCCCGCTGCCCCTCCCGCCTCCCAGTTTGTCCCAATTAGGGACAAACTATTTTTTTTTATAAAAATCCATTAAAAAGTATATATTTTCCACGTTTGGGGCAGTAAAAAGGGGCGGGACCAAGCCGGGGCGTGGCTAAGACGGAACGGGCGTGGCAGGGGTGGGGCCTATTTGTCCCGCTGTCGCCGGCCCAGAAGTTGGGAGGTATGTATACTATTGCGAGGCTATCTGTGGCTCCCCACACTCAGTTAGCATGTTAATGATGAATATTTGATTTTTCTAAATATACACCCTAAGTTTCTCATAAACACTAATATCTGTGGAAAGTATGTAGAGATGTATATTTTGCTTAGTTTGGCAGAGAAAGCAATATGAATATACACAAAACCAATCTAATCAAAACCTATATATATCCTATTGGAGGATTAGTCAACAGAAATATTACTTGCACATGCATTTATGAATAATACCACATTAAAATTACTGGCTGCAGACCACCGTTTTTGCGGCTGTGTGCACCAATACATTTGCAAAACAATAATTATAATAAAATGTAGGTCTTTTTTATGTCAAATATTTCATGTTATTATTTTCCCACAAGGAAATGGTCTCTGGAAACATATTGAGCAAATAGCATTTTGAATAAAGTAATATACTTTTTTTATATTCTTTAAATATCAAATAAGCGATAATGAACAGAATGATGTTCGGGATATTGCACTGGCTTCTTCGTGCTCTTAACAAAATTTCATTCATTATTCTCCACAATAATATACAAATCATTTTCAGTGTGCAAAGAAAGAAAACAACATTCCCTTTGCTTCTGTTGTTTACCATGAGTCATATAGATAAATTGGCTCAATTCTGCATGTGGAATGAACTTTATGATCTCATCTCAATGGATTTGAAAGTCTGCTTTAGAAAACCTTCACAACAGCAAAGCTTTCTGTGTTTGTTTGATTTTTTAATAGATGGTTATGTGTTATAGATATGGTATAGCCATCTAAAAGCATTTCTTCAAATAGCAAGTTAAGTACCCACAAATCGTTATTTACTTCTACAGATACCGTTACAATATGGTACAGTATCACACACAAAAAATACGCACATTCACAAATACACATACACAATCATGACAGAGGGCCAGATTCAGATTTACACTCTCATGACTTACTATGTAAAACCAAGTTGATTTTCAGGGGAGGTAAATTTCATTAGTTGCAAGCAGAATTACAGGTAACAGATGATGTTCTAGCACAAGTCTAATAGCAGTGTAACAGCGTGTGTGCAAAATTAACTTGTGTGCAAAATTAAAAAATAAATAATTTCCCCTGCATGCAAACACTGACATAAATTTTACCTCCCCTGTAATTCAACATGGTTTTACCCATGAGAGTGTAAGTCATGAGAGTGTAAATCTGAATCTGGTCCAGAGACAGAGATTCAATATAATTGAACATAAAGATTGGTAATGAAACTTTAGAAAGGTCTTTCTACAATCTGCAGCTCCTCACCAGCAATTACCATCATTTATATAACAAAATTATAGATTATGGATAGAAAAAATAATGCTATCCCTCTGCTATAAGATTAGGTAACTAGTCTACCCACATGATAGTGGTGCTGTTCTAGGACTATATGGTACAAATAAAAGGAGAAGGGAAAAGGTAGGTTCCGTATTGGACATTTTGACATTATATGAAAGAGCGGATACAATGCATACAATGTTTTATTATTTTTATACATTTTGTATGTAGTCATGCTTTCTTTCATATAATAAAGTACCTAATACTTCCCCTATGCAAGGTTTAGGCATGTGTCGGAACATCACCTGTGCAAAAATGTGTACCATCTTCAAGGAGATCCACATCTGGCACGTGTATGCGCATACCAATCATTACACCCAATTTGCCCATGCTGCAAGTCTGGATCAGGTCCAAAGAATACAATGTAAACAACAGTCATGTATTCCCATTAATTCTCTTTTTCTGCACAGTTATGTCTCCAGGATGGCTATCATACTTGAATGCTGTAGGCTAAGGCACTTTAACATAATGTATTAAAAATTTACTGTAAATTAGCAAATGCACCATTGCCAAAAGCCACTAGTCTATTTCTTTCCTAATGCATCACTGACCTTTTGGCCGGAAATAAATTTGTAGATGTCTGTGTGGAATTAACATAACCTTCACACTTTCACCATATATGAATATTTATGTAACTGAAGCTTTTAATGACTTAAGGTTTAGTAATAGTAATATGCCATACATATTAGAGAACAATTTATTTAGATGTAATAAATGGTAAGCAGTAGTCTACTAAATTATTTTACTTTAAAGAAATGGATTTCGATTTGGAAAGGTCACTTTTGTATATAGATATAACCCTTTAAAGTATATATAGAAAAAGTTATATACATAAAGTATATATATAAAACTTTAAAGGGTTATAAAAAGTAAAGTTATAATAAAGGTTAATATCTTGAACTCAATTTGCTTTTTGCAGATTGATAATAATTAGTAACAGTAGCTTCAACAATCTTTTATTAATAAGCCACCAAGCCATTGATGTCACTATAAAAGGGACTATATCCAGACCTCTGTGTATATTCCATACACACCTTAATTATGCATTGAAGAGTAAACTCCTCTGTCATGCAGAGGCTCCAGAACCCTACCTGAACTCCCTACAGCCTTTTCACAGCCTTTATAAACAAAGCAATGCAGCGTGTAAAGTTAAGGGAGTTTTCAGAACACTTAAAGAGTCCTGAAGGCTTGTATACGCTAGGGTAGGAGGAGGGGAGTGAACTACCCACTCTTGCGCGAAGCTACAGACCTGCATGTGAGTGCAGCTTGCATGCAGGTCTGGTCCCTAGTTATAAGAGTGGTACTGCCATATAATTTAGGTGTTTCTGGTGTATTGTATTGAAATGGGAGTGTCCTGCTTTTAAATCCACTTTTTCAGTGGCCATACACTGAAAAAGTAATTAGTAAAGAGAAAACACATTTTCTAATGTTATAGCTATATGGATGGTTACCATGCCTATGCCTAAAGCTTTTGCCTAAAGGCTATATGCCTAAAGCTTTTGTAATTTTATACACTATGATATGCTTGTATTTATAATCAGATGAGGTAACAAAGAGTTATAGATGTTTATGAATGTTTAAACCTGTTTCTGACTTTATTCCCTGAAAGAGATTGTTTTGAAGTTTCTGGTACAACTATGACTATCTATATTCACTCAAGTTCTGTTGGATGCCATGATGGATGTATCGAAAGTGTAACTGGTTTGCAAGTATTATGTAACTGAGTGCTTTGGTACTGAATGTAATATGCCTGTCTGTGGTTTTTCTCCCCACTAAGGGGCTGATTCAATCTCTGTTTAAGGCACGATAGAGTATATTTGTAATTAGGAAGTATGTTTTCATTCTTTATTCTTCTCTACTATACATTTTCTGAGGATATAATTATTTTCCATATTTATGAAAGCATTGTGTATTTATACCACCAGTAAAATGTTATATTTTGAAACCTTATTTATGTTTGAAAGGTCCTTATATGAATTCAGCTTCCCAATATGAATTTAAGGTCCCAATTTAGAAACTCTATTAATTCCATTATATACGATGGTATCACAACCCGCGGCAGACGCTGCACTTACCTGTGCCTTGGTCCCCTGAGAACTGCCATCTCCCGNTGTGNTGCGGCTGCGGTCCGTCNGGGGCTCTCACTNAAACANTGACAGCCCTGTATCTATTTACAAGTCATGCTGCAGTGTTTGCTCTCATGGAATTCTGGCGGCAAACCAGCAGTACTTAGATCCATGGG
>JABWIB010001170.1:44656-57598 GCA_016617825.1 Platyplectrum ornatum
GTGATTTCTTTATGTGAATTCGACATGACGATTTTAATGAAAATCGTCAGTGTATACGTCAGTTTAGTGCAATATCGCCTGCCGTCAATGGATATCGTCAGCATTCGTCAGACATTACATNTCGTCAATANAAANCGTCACTTACTGAATACTATACATCACCAGTCACTGACGATTTCAGATCACTGACGAATGCTGACGATATGANATCTCTGCAGAAATCGTCAGTTAGTGAATTCCCCCCCAGGACTGTTCCCACAGAGAGCTAAGTCCAGTGCGTAGATATTAGTTTAAGGGGTTTGAGTGTTTGCTTAAAAATAAAATTAATATGTGATTTGATTAATTTTATAATGTTATTATAACTTAACACATTAACAAAACCAATTTAAATGAATTTAATAAAAAAAAATACAAAAAAATACTAAGAATCATTTAACAATCCATGGGCGGCTGCATTACACCTCTTTGCCTGTAAATATCTGTTGGCATGTTTCAAATGACATAACTACATAAACAGAATTACAGTTCAGGGGGGGATTGACCCAGAGTTTTTGAATAAGGATTTAAATAGGTGCAAGTGTAGACCTGGGCAAAACCATGTAGAACTGTTCAAAACTTAATATTCCCAGTTTAACTTTAATTTAAAGTATGCTAATAAAGCTATGCAATAGCAAGAGAAAAGTATTTTACAAGCATGCAAAATAATTCAATTTAATTTGTACCCTTTACACTTGGTTTTTACACTCATCAAAACTTTTATCTTTTTTACAGGGCAAAATTGGTGCAAGTGCAACTCTGGATCAGCCCACATGCATGAAGTTTCCTAGCTGAATTATAATTTGCAGATAATGCATAAATCTATACAGTGTGTAATTTCTCTGTGCTAAATAAAAGTTTATCTACATGAAATAGAATTTAAATGAATTTGCATTAACATATGGTATTGCTCAGGTTTACACTTGCACCTGTTTTGCCCTAAAAAGTTGTAAGTAGACTCTGGATCAATTAGAACCCAATCCATAGCTGACCAGTTCGCAAATGATAGCTTTCACATCAATCTGACTCCTGATGTAACTACTAATGGCAACAATGACATATTTTCGAACAACACAATTGCTTCTGTCATAGTCACGTTATACCTTACCTATACCAATCAATACACAACTTACAGCACTTCATTGAAAACTGCATTTATATTCTTTCTTTTGCAATAAGAGATTGTGAAATGAGTATGGGCAGCATCAGTTATGATCACTTTTAGCACAGCTATTTGTGTCACAATTTATATTAACAGCCAAATAAAGCTGTCTGTGGGGAAAGGCTATAACATTTCATACTAGGAGGCACATCTAGTAAATAAATATGAATGAGTCACACAAGGTATAGAATCTAAATGGACTTCTTTGGATGTTTTTTTTTTACCATTTAATAAAATTCATTTCTTAACATTAAATGTCTAATTAAAATAACCAGAATTAGGGAGTGAAATGATGAAATACTGTGCATGTGCAGTGCTGTGGATTATAATCTGCCAGAGGAGCCAATAAATGGCTTGTATTTCGTAGCCTAGTGATTCAGCACATTTTTTTCATTAATGATAATATGAAAATATTCATTAACAAAAGCCAATCTGTGTGTTTTTCATTAGCCTGGTATCATTTATCTCACTATAGAATTTATAGGTTACAGTTAGAGAAATAAATATATATGTCCTGTATACTATATCATGCATATTTATATTATATAGCAATTATTAAATGTATAGATACCACTCAAATAAATGTTTTACATATTTAAAGTACACATAAACAACATTACTATATGACACAAAAAAACTATAACCTAATAGTTAGAGAATGTATCATGGAAATGACAGCAAAGACTATACACATAGTAATTACACATAAGTTCAACATCTATCTATTAAGCCGCATTTTATGATGTCGGAGGGAGAAGGAATAGACTCTTTTCTTTCCACATAAACTGAACTCATCACAAAAAAGAAACGCATATTGTGCTGGCAGTAAAATGTTCCAGCACTATACAAGCACCCAGTGAAAACCCACTGTGAATAATTGATTGCAATGTTCTGGGATCTATGACCCATCTCTGGCTTGTTTTACATCTGTCACCGAAGGAAGGAAGTATTCCAGATTTATCTATAGATGAATCAGCCATGGTTAATATGACTGAAAAGACAATCATCAATGCTATAAAACATGTGAAATCCTATATCGCACAAAGTATGGAAACAAACAGCAGATATATTGTTACAGCTGGAAGCTTTTATCATCCAGATATTATCCTTGTTTATTTACTTAATGTGCTTGGAAGAGAAAACCTGGTTACTGTCACCATGATAAATAGCTTCCTCATCTTCCACTATATGGATATTGTCACAGTCTGTGACTACGAGCGGCAATTGTATAAGAGTACTGTAATTAGAATCCTTACCTTCCTCTTGCTGCGTTCAGTGTGCGTCCCGGGAGTATGGCAGTAAAGTAATGCCTGCAGCTCACACTGAGAGGGGTAGCAGTCTCTGAACTCTGCAGCTCCCTTTGAATGCATTGTGGATAAACATGTCAAGTCTACATTTAAGAACTTCCCATCTCCCCTCTCTGATGCCGTCGCTTCTCTCCATTCACACTAAATACAATGCTTCCAGGTCTGTGTCTATGAGACAAATAGTTCCCAACAAGACAGTTATTGCTTAACAATCAATGCTGTCACAGAGCAGAGGACGTAACAGTCTGCCTGCTCCTGATATGAAAAACAGGGATGTACTTCCCATCTTCAGTGACTTGGGATCGTAGGCAAGCAGGATACAACAGGTGAAGACACTTAATCCGGTGATGTAAGCTCCAGTCTGTGTTGCTGTTCTCCTAGCTTCCATCAGGTAGACACGCAATACTGCAGTCCATAATTGTAGCCAAAAAACTGCTAACTCTATGTTACTGTGGATGCTCAAAATAGGAGAGAAAGAAAGGATTGTATCTAGCGTGATTATATTTACTGAATTCTTTCCTTTGCTGACATTCACTTGGAATGAGGGAGAGAAATGCACTGGCCATCCTCTCATGAGGGCAGAATGCATTTATGTGAAACATGAGGAGAATGCCTAATGCTGAAAGATCCAGAACTGCATTCCCAATGAGCTCTCATTACAAGCATGCTGTTGAGTTACACAGGCTGATATTACCGTTCCCAATTCTGGTTTCAAATTCTTAACAATAAAAAAACGTTAACATTCTTAAAAACATAAACATGGAGAAGAAGACTTTAAGGAGCAGTCAGTGATCAGTGGAAACGGTCCTTGAAATCTTTTAACTTGCAAACATTAAAGATTTTTTATTGTTTCTATTAGTTCTATATACAACATATTTAGGCATTATAACATATTTATGTATGTATTTTGTGCTCTGCGATTTGCCCTGTGCTAATTTTCCATGTCTACTACCATGTGTGTGTGTCTCCGCTTTTTAGCTCATGTCAAATCTCAGCCAGGGAAATAAATCTGGAGGTAATTAGAGGCAGTGAAAATGGTAGCAACCCAGGAAAACCCTGGGATGACAATGCAGTGTAAAAGGGGTCTGTTTTTGACCTGGGCAAATTGCAATTTTATTGGTGGAAAAGTGGTATAAGAGGACTGCTTGACACAGGACAAGAGACATGAGTGGTAGTCGCCAAGTACTTAAAATCAATAGTTGAATATGTGCCTCAGGTCTAATAAAGAATAGCAGTGCTTAGAGTGTTTATTTTGATTCCCTTTTAAAACTAAACAATGTTTGAAGTGTTTTTATGTGTTAAACATCTACCCAATGGCTCTCTAGGCTATCATTGGCAAAGTGTCTGGTAGAGCATAGGCCATGAACCCAATGGCCTATTGGAAAAGAGACATGGGGAGGGCAAGATAGTACTAAAAAACAAATAATAAACAGAAAGACCAAGAAGCCAGCTGGCCAATGCAGATGATTTGAGTATTTTGTTTAGTTTAGTGGTGTTGCACCTTTCAGCTCAAAAGAAGGAGGGGGTTATGTAGAAGAAGCAATGAAAACATTGCTATTAGGAGATTTATCATAGGTTTCTATCTTAAGTGTTTTAAATTCCCAGAAAATATGTTGTTTATTGCTTGGTGTGTCATTGCAACTTTGACTAGAGCCAGTCAGCCATTCCTGGTATTGTGGATAGGAGAAATGGAGAAGGTGAGCTCCATCTACTGGGCTCATCTTGGATCTTCAGAGCTGATAAGGGAGGTATATTTCTCCCAGGTTACTGGGCTGCATGTTTTAAACCTCAGGAAGAATGTATGACAATTGTTTCTGTTGCGAAACACCTTTCCCAACAATGTGTTTGACTTTTGGCAAAGCCAGACAAGTGGTTCCCTGGGGGGGGGGGGGTGGTAGGGAAAATGGGACGGCCCACCATCCACCAAGCCCAGTCCAGGTTTTGAAGTTTGTGCAGGCCTAATCAGTTCTGCATCTGATTAAACCTTTATGAGGTGTGTGAGATTGTGTTCAGGGCCTCACTTTGCTCTCACTATCCTGGGGAAGAACTTTACAGACGATGTGTGAGAGACCCGGGATCACCTCTAGTGCCTTATTCTTTTTTTGAATAGTGTTAGTCAGGAAGACTTAGTTTAGTTAGTGCGGACAGGCAAGGTGTTTATTTTGTATTTTTATTTTCTGTTGAATAAAACTGGCTGAGGCCATTGTACCTCAAAGCTTAGTATTTCTGTCAAGTCTCTACTGAAAATCACCTCCTGCTCACAATATATACATATATCAGATCTATTACATACACAGATAAAACCTGTAAAGTAGGTAAGACTATAAATCATGAATTTTCAGTATAAACTGAAATCAATCAAGATCAATAAGGTACAATCTTATTCTCTTCTTTGAACCTGGTAACATTATGCACTTATAACACTGGTATTAAATACTGTACTATCAGATGGAGGTAATTTCAGTCCACACAGCATGAAATATATCAGATGATAAATAAGTACCTTACTGTAGGGAGTGGATGTAACAAAAAGCAGCAGGGATATAGAGTGTAGATGTGTTAAAGGGTCAAAAAGTTTGGCTTCAACATGTTTCATTTATCATTCTCGAAAGCTGCTTGAGTACAGGATCCTTTATCAGTCAAGAGACTTGCTTTACTTCTGACTCTTCTTTACTTTGTTCTATATTTTATTACATTATTAGTGTTTTAGATTGGGCAATTGTAGTATTTTGTCAGCAGTTATCAATATGCCAGAGTTTATACGGTATTAGGACTCTACTCTGTTTGCATGGAGACCTGTACATGTGAACGGAGTGAACTCTCAGTTACTCCCCTCTCTCATGTGAAAACGGCAGGGGATAGCAGTGTTTACACCCTAGGTTAGCTGCCTTAGGTTAGCTGTGTGATCAGTGGTCGCATGAAGTGCTGATCGGCACACATTCTCCTAACCCATCCCCTCATTGCTAATTTAAATAAACCAATCCCAGAAGTCGGGATTGGTATACAAAGATAGGGCACTTCTATATTGTACTTTGTATCCTAAGGCATACCCATCCCCTCTATCAAAAGTCTACATAAGTTGCAATACCAAGTACAATTGTCTGCTTCAAATCTGTTAATTTATCTGTGATTTGCATTCTGGTCTGGATCACCATATCCTCTGGGCATTCACAGTACAAAGTAATGCAGAGATATGCTACACCAGGCTGGACCAAGCCCTACATATCCACTCAAAGTGGGTCAGAGATTTTGAAAAGCAGGCTCTTTTTTTCATTCCATGCTGGTTCAGGCCCAACATGTTTTGCATCGGTCATCTTTTATACTCTTTATACTATATGAAAATTAGACTATTTTTAACATGTTTCTGTTTATACATTAATAGTAGTTATCTTCTGGGATACCATCAAAGAAGATTAATAAGCATTCCTGAGACTATCCCAGCAGACAAGTGCAGATTTCTAGACAAATCACTTTACTGCAGGATGAGTTCAGAGAGATCAGTGGTCTACATAAGATTTATTTATTGAGGCATACAAGCAAAGACAAGTGAATAGCATGCATAGTACATTGAAATCAGCAAACTTAATAGTTAAGGTTAAAATTAGGTTTTAGCAATATGTGTAATAAAAGCAGACTATTAAAATCCCATGTTGCCATTATACAGTTCAACATAAGCCACAATACTGCAAGAAGATTATCTGCTAGAAGAGAGTACGGAGCAGTGCATCTGTCAACCCCTTTGACAGTGACACCTATGGGTTCATTTCCAAACTACTACTATGGGACATTTTCCAAACACTAGGGCCAAAATTCACTAAGCAGGGATTTTGCTGGGGATTTGAAAAGTGGGGATGTTGCCCATAGCAACCAATCAGATTCGAGCTCACATTCTCCAGTATGTAAAATGGAGCTGAGAGCTCAAATCTGATTGGATGCGATGGGCAAAATTCCCACTTTTCAAATCCCCAGCAAAATCCCCGATTAGTGAATTTAGGCCTAGGGTTAGAAAATGCCCCATTATTGGTAAATGACACATTACCAAGACCTCTCTGGAACCACTGGTTCCATAATTCCATTCTGGTAAAAATTCTGATGGCAGGGCAGCATAAACCAGGACATTCCACTATGTAATAGAGGGAGACAATGCTAGTGTCAGTGCTTACGTACTATTCAGATTTCTTTACCATCTCCATTTTACATGGGGAAGATGCAATATTCTTAAATCGTCATTGCAAATATAGTGGAGGTCTACATTTGCTCCATAGTATTCCTATATTTTTGACACTATCATTTCTTGTACTTAAATTCAGCAGTGTGAATGGGGATAGTGACCAGGGTAATTCAGAGCCTCAGGAAACTACCCTGGTAGTAAAATATTGAATTACCAGGGTAGTAAGTATGAACGGGGTATTAGTGACACCATCTACATAGTGTATAGGTTTTGTGTAGTAATTACTGTCAATGACACCATCAACACAGTGTACAGGTTCAGTGTAACAATTACTGTTAGTGACACCATCTGCACAGTGTATAGGATCTGTCTAGCAATTAGTGATTGGGAGCCACTGACAGCAAAAAAGTTAATTGGGTAGCAGGAAAAGAAGGGAACATTTCAACAGCTGGGAGAGAAAGAGAGAAGAAAGGGAGGCTAGAGAATAATGGGGAGGGACATAGGCTGGATAAAACAGCAAGTGGTTGATTGTTAATTAATTGTCTAAGTACCACCACAGAATTTATACTGCTACATTTTTCTTTATGGGGAGAAAAATGACAAATCACCATTTCAAATTATCATTGCTGCACACTTTATTCAAAGATTTGAAAGATTTGAAAACTCAGCATGTTTTACAAAATAACACATTTGTCTGGCGTTCAACCATCCCACAGTAACAAAAATTGGAAAACTCTGAAATGTTGAATGAAATTAAGTGTGAAATGGAACTTAGTTGACTAGCACACCATTCCTGAACTTTTGGCACTGTACTATACTATTTTTCCTCAGCAAGGTTGCAATGCATAACCAATCATGCATAGTGAGGAATAGAATAGCTTTTCTTCACAAACAAACACAAACTTTGGTGCTTACCTAGTATTACATATAATTTTTCCCCCTGGAAACCTAGGTCCTTTACCCACTTTTTATGAATGTTAACAACCCAATAGTCCTCTCCTGAATGCAGTCTTCTGAAGGGCTAACCCATCTTTACTGTACAACTTGCATACCTCCACTCTCCCACCTAATCTGAGTCACAGAATACCATAGTTTCCTGAAGGGGAAAGAAAATTTTTAGAAAACTTTATACTATATATATTTTGATAAATGCCTTTTTTGCTTTGCTGTGTAACTCTAAGAAATATCATTGACATTTGCCTTCACATCTTGGCTGACTCTGATCTCTGCTGTTCCAGAAATACTTTTTGGACAAGTTACATAAGCACTTGTCCGCAGAAGGGCCCCAATTCTTTTTGAACAATTTACATTTCACTTCAATGAGCCTTTAAAAGTTTAGTCATAGGGCTCAATAAATTAATTGTAATGACATTAGAACAATTGCTCATGGAGCCACCAAATAGACTTGAAGCTAAATGTTGTTTTCTGGATCATTGTCCTGTTTTGTTGAAATAAGTTTTTGGCAGAGAGCAGCAGGTTTTCATCCAAGAGTTATATTTAATGGCACCATTTATCTTCCCATTGATTTCCAGTCCTTCTTGATAAAAAGTATCCCCATAAGTTAAAGCTCCTACCAACATACTTTATGGGGGCTTGGTGTTACCTTATAGATGCACGGTGGGTTATTTGTATCATACATATTGCCTTATATTGAGAATAATGGTGGCATTGCGGTAGCTTGTCAGAAAAGTATCCTAATTATTCAGTAAATCATTTTAGAGGGATGCCTTTATACTGCTTCCAATTCTGTACAATAGTCTGAACTATGAGGAATGTGTAATGCTTTCCCAGATTTCTGGGAGTTGTCTTTCATGTTCATTTTGAATCGTTAGAAATGCTATCATTTTGTTGTTTTATTTTCCGTTTTTTTTAAATTATGGAATATTTGTCTTGACAAAATCCTTATTCTGTGTATTTGTGTTTTATTTAAAATCAATTTTCAATTTGGAAAAAATATGTGAAAAACATATAATAGAAATCATTAAATTTAATTTAAACATAGGACTGAATTCAGGCTTACTACAAGAGGGTGCTAAGAAAATGCTTCTGGAAAGAGGCACATGTGCAGGAATTCTAGATCCGAATGTCTTCTGCTACGGTTATGCAGATGTGGGCAGCATGGATGGTTTCAGTCCTTACATACTATCCAGACTTTACACATTTTTATTTACTAGAAAGCACCCAACTGCTCACCCAACATACTTAATTCAGGTATGTGGTCACATGGCTTGGAAGAAATATCATGGCAGAAATATCAAGAGTGGAGAAAGAAAGGTTCAGCTAAAGGCGCTAAAAGACTGGTAGGAACTGGGCAGATAAATGCTTGAAGACTTTGGACTGGATCCAAACCACAACTGCCAATGCTGAATACATGCATTTACTACTACGTTACAAGTGAGTGTAGGCTACTCGCCTTTTAAAGAGTTATGATAGCCAGACACTACAATTTTTAGTTTAGACATCAGAAAGATTATAGTCTTGGAATTGGAATTATGCCAACAAACTTCTTACAGTAACTAGGAAGTAAAAACCACTGTATTTAATTATAGAAGTATTCATGACTTGACAGTTCTGCTTAATAATGCTTGTATAGCTTAAATATATTGATAGTCTTATGACTGCTAAAAATTTAATGGATAAAATGGGAAGCTGGCACTTGTTTACTATGCATTAAAGTTAACCTGACCGTCCTCTTTGGCCAGCATTTACCCTCATCTCTGTTGCAGAAGTTCACTACATAGGAGTTATTCTTGACTCCTTTTCTCCAAATCCTGCTGCTTTTATCTTCACAATCAGATCTTAAATTGTGTACTTGCATATTTGCCAAAGACATTCCTTCTATTTCTGCCTCCAATGTCCAAGACTCCTGCTCTATCCACTCTCCAAAGCTTAACACGTCTAAAACCTTTGCTTCATTAAAGTTTACCAACTCTCCATCTAATCAACCCAAATGGATCCCCAGTAACATAGTAACATAGTAACATAGTAGTTAAGGTTGAAAAAAGACATCAGTCCATCAAGGTGAACCTATATGGGATCTCCTGTGATCCTAAATTTTATAATTTTAATTGATCCAGTTTAAATATACAAGAGCTCCCTCCTGACTAAGATAATAAATAACTTACCAGTCATAACCTGAATACCCTTTACCTCTAAAAATTTGCCTAACCCCCTCTTGAATTCAACTATTGATCCTGCCATCACAACCTTCTCAGGCAATAAATTCCATATCCTCACTGCCCTTACTGTAAAGAAGCCTTTCTTCTGCTGGTTGTGAAACTTCCTTTGTTCTAATCTCAGCGGGTGATCACGTGTCATCTGTACGGTTCGATGTGTATATAGTTTATGTGAAAGCTCTATATACTGACCTAATATATTTATAGATGGTGATCATATCACCTCTTAGACGCCTCTTTTCTAAAGTAAACATGCCTAAACTTGCTAGCCGTTCCTCATAACTCAGTGACTCTATACCCCTTATCAGTTTTGTTGCCCTTCTCTGAACCCGTTCCAGTTCTGCAATGTCCTTTTTATGGAGTGGTGCCCAGAACTGTACCCCGTATTCCAGATGAGACCTCACCAATGATTTATAGAGTGGTAAAATGACACAGTTGTCCCATGCATCTATGGCCCTTTTTATACAGTTCGGCCATTAATCACCCTATTTATCACACTCTTTTATATGCCAGTGTATCATTACTATCATCTGACAATCAATAAGTATTACATACCTTACATACAGACAACCCCAAAAATTCCTGCTAGAGGGTTAGGCCTACTGAATATGAATTATGGCTTATTTTCATTATAATTACCTACCTATACTCCCCGAGCTGATCCAAAATTTAAGAGTAAGGTTAACACAGGTATAACAATAGACTAGTGAAACCATGTTAATCTATAAGGATTGGAAATTTAAACAGCCTTGTAGTTAAGGAGGTGAAGTTTAGTCACTAATTTCAAATTTATAGATTAAACATACAGATATAAGTCTAATTTCTGGTATCTCCTTATTTTTACACCAGTGCTTTGTAATGCCATTTAAAAAATAAAACTCACTTGACAATTGAGATATATACATTTGGACAGAGAAAATAGTATATATTTGAACTTGCAGATTCCCTAGCATATGGACCAATGACCTCCCACCCGCCCACCCAAATTATACTAGGTTGGTGGGGGAGTATGCTTAAATTATACTATATCCTTAATGATAACCACTACTTACTGACAACATTTTACAAATGAAAGGAAGCCTGTGTGGTGGTCTCAAAAAGAAATTAGCATACGAGGAAACTTAAACTATATATTATTTAGATCCAATGGCCTTGCTCATTGTAAAATATTTACAATAGGTAACAGAATAAATAAAAAAAGGTAAATGTAGTTAATGTACAAAACTATTTATCATATTTCATTAACAAGAGAACATGAGTTGTAAACTGTAATTACATAAAAAAGTAAGCAAATATCCCAATATCATTTGCACCTTGGGTAACCTAAGCTTGAGTAATGTTTGATTAAATATCCAACATGTCTTGTTGCTTGCATATAAATGATATTAAAATATGGTGGAAAGTCTCAAAAGTGATTTATAGATCTCATTTGGATCAGAGGAATAAAGGTTACTATTTGTTTTACTTTTAATGCAATAGTAAAACATTCATTAATGGAAGGGCTTTAATTTGGCATCTGACAGCAGTTCAGAGAAGATAAATTACTGGGGATCTACCAAGGCTTTCCTTTCCCTATGACTCCTTTGGCATTTGGATCACATGCTCTTTGCTGTACAGTGGTTTCAGGCAATATCATGGCAGAGAAGAGACATAGGCAGTATCCTCTCCATCCCTCCTCTGTGAAGCACTTTGAGTTGCCCAACCTTGGTCAAATCACAGAGGATGATAGGGATTATTTTGAAACATAGTGAAACCCATGCATATATTTAACTTTATATGCATTAGTTTAACTTTTAAACTTTGTATCCTATTATTATCTATTATAGTAAGCAATGGTTATAATATATTGAAACATGAGTGATGCACTGTATTATTTTTTTTGTATACAGAAATAATATCCAGCACACAAATACTGAAAAGCTTTAATTGTCATTTGTAATTGTATTTATTGTAATTTAATTTGCACATTGTGGACTGATGCACAAAATCAAAATGTTTTTCATTAGCAACAGACCTTAGTCATTGTGGTTTTCAAAAGAGGTAGCAAGTATAGTGAAAGTACGAATGTAACTTATAGATATTATAAGCAAACTCAGAAAAAATATGACGGGTTGAAAAGTATCTTGCAAAGCAGAATGAGGCTAAGAAGGATGTCAGAGCTGCAAAGGCTCAAGCTGAGAAAAACTGGCTCACTCATTATGAAGAGAGGATAAAAAGCTTTTTAAGCGAAAAACTTAAAGAGAGTATAGAAAGTGTAAAACATGGAAAGTGGAAGCCTTGTCAAAGGTGACAGTGCCATCATCCTGAAAAAAAATTCTTCAATATTCACAGAGAAATGGTAAGGAACAGAATTTATACTGCAAAAAGATTGATAAAAGGAAATCAATTACAAGTCCTTTCACTGGTCTTACAAGAATGTTCTGTTTCTTTGGGGCCCCAGTCTTTCTGATTTTATATATATATATATATATATATATATATATATATATATATATATATATATATATATAGTGCTATATATTTTACCAAAAATTTACTTTTAAGGATGGGCTGTTACTTATCTCCCAGTAACACTCACAATACTGTTAAGTATTTTCACAACTTGAATTTTCATTATTTTATTTAGTTATTTGGTTTCAACAATATACATTTTTTAGAAAAGAAACAGTCCTAAATAGATTTTCTTAAATAAGCAAGGCAAATGACTTGCAGGTACTTATATTTTATGTCATCATCTGTNAAAATAATTATGAAATTGTAAGGAAGTGCAAGAGGAGTGCTTTTTGCTGTTGTTACTGACTAAGGATATGTTATTAAATATACTGAGTGTGATCTGTATTGGAATATAAAAACAAAAGCTTCTTTATTTGGCAAAATTGAGCACAAATAATGTGAGGCTAAGGTGCAATCCAGACTCAAATGTGGCAGGTTACAAACAGGCATAAAACAGTCAAAAACAATGCAGATAATTTCCATTTTTACCTTTTTTTCCCCATTAATCCAAACACAAGTGCAGGATAGTGTAATACCCCAGGATGACAGGGGGTTATGTGTGAGCAAGACTAGATGAGGAGAGATTGTTTTGTCTGA
>JABWIB010001170.1:63093-79086 GCA_016617825.1 Platyplectrum ornatum
TAAATACTTAAACAGATAAAAAAAACACGCCGGTTACAAACGGTGAGTCACGGAGAGAAATTCAGCAAAACACGACCTTTAGTAAATTTCCCCCTAAATCCTTTCTTGCTTTACCTGTGACCAGTGTAACCTCTCCTCAATCTGCAGCGTACCATGGTAACATATATATATATATATATACTGCCTGAACAATGCATTTCAGGCGCTTTGTATGTGGCACAGCAACAATCCCACTTTTGAAATGNTCTGCAAACTCCCCACTTTGTGAATTTAGGCCATTATCTGGGAATGCAAACCCTCCCCCCTAGATGGTAACCCATGTGGCGNTCCCCATGTCTGTGATCCACCCCTGATTGTGTTCAAACATCTGGTTTTGCTAAATTCGAATCGCTGACCATGCAAGATACTCTCTTTGCTCACACAGTCTTTTGACCCCAGTACCTTTAACGTATGCTTTGACTAATTGTTACTTGGGATAACGACAAATCAGAATGAATCAGTAGGCAGTATGAAAGCTAATATATATGAAATTGCAATACTAGAACTTCTCCATTTTTGACTTCAGTCCAGTCTTTATTACTTTGGACCTGTCATTTGTCAGAATTCTGGTTTACTTTAACAAAATGTGTTTCAATCTCATGAAAAATTCTCAATTCTATAATTAACCCGACTTCTGCTAGTAGATTAAGTGGGTGAATATCCTACCATACTACAGAACTAAACCACCTAAATTATCCAAGGTTAACAGGAAGATCTGGATTTTACTGTATGGGCTGCTGCTTGCACGGCCCATTGATCTGTGCGGGTCACTTAAGACAGGGTTAAGGATGGGTAAGTGCTGCTAATCTGGCATGAGAGTTCACTCCCCTCACCCACACTTAGGCCACATTTCTAGACATCTGTGCATATTGAATTTTACTCTGCTCTCACTCAGAGACAGACAATTGACGCACTTTCAGTAGNCAGCATTTAACTTACATTGTCTCATAAACGTCCATTTGTAAACTTAACCATGTACATTAGAGCATGGTAAGAATTTATTTATTTATTATAACCTATTGGATGATACCACTCTTTCATCTATTGACAAACCACATACACAGTTTTGGAATTTGAGTTCTGTCAAGAAAACAAAAGTCATGTTTGTATATAGAAGAGACACAGGTGCAAGAATATACAAAGCTGAGAAAAGTTAGTCGTATAGACATTAACACTGTACAATGTAAGAACAGAGACTATTATTATAATGCCAAACATTATATCACAGAACTGTTGTTGTGCAGAATAAACACAGCAATTATCCAGTGTCACAGAGCACTGCAGAGTGGGAAGAGAACACGCCACACAGATGAAGTAAACATTTTTTATAGTCAATGGTTTACCATGGGACTGGATTTAGTTCCGGCTCAGGCAGTAGTTCTCTAGATCTCCACTGAAGCTAAATGGCCCCTTGCCTGTATGGGCTTTCAATTCATGACCTATACCTGAAAATTTTCTCCTCACTTAAAATGGGGACATTGTGGAAGCCTGATAGAATAGAGCTCAGCGCGTTCTTACTGTACGATCTCCATACTTAGTCTTCCCACTAGCGTCCCACCCTGCATGGCCATAGGGAATCAGCAGAAACACTTCCAGTAATGAAATCTGGCTCTAGAGGATATAGGTCATGTTGTGAGATCAGGCTTTGTATGCACACATCCAAAAATGTGCTCATTTATTAATATTTCAGAAAAATGACCATTTTGTATGGCTTAATGGCTACATAAATCAGACCAAAATATCAAAACTATCTTTTAAATTATATATCATGTGCATACACTGAATCAATCTTCCATTTCTATATTCACAGAACAATTTATTGGAAGATATCAAATATATATGTTATACCCCGTTCAGATTGCCTAATAAAGCCCTAGTGTAAAAGCCGCCGCAATCTGAACGTTGCCTTTTAAAAACGATGGCTCAGAAAAAGAAGGTTTTTCGACGTAGCAAACTGAACGAGTCTGGAGCCGGCAGGCGTATGAGGGGAGGTGATTGGCCTAAAAAGACATGTGATCATTACGATCACAGTCTTTTTAGGTGACCTCCCTTCTCGCAGCACGCCGGCTTCACTGTAAAGCCGGCGTTTCGTGGAAGTCTTAACGCCGGCTCTACACCGCCGATATGCCTGCGGCTTTTTAAAGCACAGGCAATGTGAACGCGGTATCAGTAATGTATAAAAAGACATAAAATGAACTATAGGAATATAAAGTCACTGGGTCAGATCCAGAGGTGAGCCAATTGGTATGGCGTATTTCTGCATGATTTTCTACTAAGTATGCTCAGAAATAATGAGAACGCAATAGTTTCTGTTAAAAATTGTTTGGTTCACCATTAATGTATTATTTGTGTTCTGACATATAAATAAAACAATGTATATGTTAATATATTCATAAATTGTATTGACAAAATGTTACCATTTGTATGAATCAGTATACTGTAAATGTCATTAATAAAATAAAGCATTTTAGTTTTGGGGCATTTATTTTAATATGTAAACTCTGACATTATCCTTTTTACATTTTCTACTCAGTCAAGCGGTGAAATGTCTTGAAATGAAATTAAATATATTTAATATCATCTAGTGCCATGTTTTTAATCACAAGGGAAATGTATAGACCCCTTAACTATATTGATGGAACATGAATCCTGTTGTAGTAGCAGAATTATAAGAATGGCAATTACATTTTGCTGGTAAATTTCAATTGTATTTAATGCACAAAGACAGTTGCATTTATGAAAGAGGTGAAGGGTATGTATCACAAATTACAAAAATGACTACACTAAAGCAATTCATATCTTTATGTCTTTAGTGTGTCTTATATAATTCATTCAACCCTAATCTGTATGTTTGAGTGACTTGGGATAAAGGCATTTATTTATTGACCTTTAGCAAGGTTGCAGTCTGGACTTTCATTCCCTCGCCCGTGTTAAATAAGTACATAACAGCATTGAACGTATTGCAATACAGACAGAAGGGTGTGTGGCAATAGGACATTTCATTCATCAGATTAATTGATTGATAATTCAGGAAGCATGCTGATTGTTTTGGTAGGTAATTATAGGTCTGGGTGAAAAGAAAATAATTGATCTCTATGGATCAATTGCTATAACAGTGACCATAAATCATTTATGCTAATATGTGGCATTACTATTGGACATCCACACTGACTAAAGCTGCCCATACACTATGCAATAAATTGTTCAAATTTGGCTAAATTGCGATTTCAAAAGATAAATTGTTCAAGTGTGTGGAAATGATTTTTCTTGTAAAGCTGCCAAAATCTGTTGAAATCACAATTTAAGTGCAGTGCAGATTGGATGGTGTGCTTAAACTAGATGAAATACACTTAAATTGTACAGTGTGTGGGGAATGCACTTACTTTTTATAGTTCTTTTCATTACGAAACTACTGTCCACTCAAATTTTGATTGCATTTCTGACCAATTTAAGCGTGTGTGTATGGAGACAATTTAAGTGGCCATTTTTTTTTAAAACGAACTTTCTTTTGATTGTTCACTTTCATGATAATTTTCGTGCTTAACAATTTATTGCATAGTGTATGGGCACCTTAAGTAGGAAAAATGTTTACATCACAGTATTAAGTTGGACATGAGACTTCACTAGGACAGTAATTTTGTGTGCCTGACTTAACTGACTAAATACTCATACCAATAAATAACTTTAAATATCTGATAAATAAACAAAATTGTCTAAATAAATAGTTTATTTTACCATTATTCGGGACAGGGACAGATTTTAAGTGGCTTTGAAAATAATGACATAAAAACTGTGAACTGGATCCAGACTTTGGAAAACGCAAATCTGGATAGGACATACACTTATGACATTTTCTATATGTAAAAGGAAAGAGAGAGGCCTAGAATCTGGTACCCCACGCAATTTTGTGTGATGGGAGTAGTAGTGACCCATCACCATTGAATAAAAAAAAATAAAAAACAATCCTCTTGTAACAAATACAACTGGAGGGGAAGCAGTCTCCAGTCAGTGGATGTCACATGACACAGTGAGTAACTTTTTCTTAGTGTGTGAATGGGTCTTCCCTGGCTGCAGAACTGGAGACTATCTCTTGTCTATCTNCAGTCAGTGATAACACATTGGCTGCAATTGATCCTCACTGACTTCAATGAAGAGCAGCTTACTTCAGACAGTTCTACCGACTGGTAACTGCATAGAGGACTCAGAGCTGGCCCTAGGCTTTGCCGGGCCCTAAGCAGTCGAATGTATGCACAGATTAAATTCACTGACCCCTATTGTTCAGCATGCTATGGTCAAGGTAGAGATTTGCATTCTTTTCGCTGTTGCTCCCATCTTTGGATCAGCCTTGTAAGGCTTTTAAGCCCCTAGGCTTACTTAGTCGTTTGCTCTTCTCTTTACCTAAAGTTTCAATCTCTAAATGTTCTGTACTTAATCCTGTATCAGCAGGAAGAAAATTCACATAGTTTCACCTTAATCCTCAAATAAATAAGAAAAAAAGCCACTTTGTTTGACACATATCTATTTCTAACAATACTTCTTTTATCAGTAATGTAATATATTGTATCTCTTATTTTTGTTTTTTCATAGGCTATTTGTAATAAAGCTGTATCCATGGAATATATATGTATAACAGTTTATTACCCTGTCATTGTATAATCAAGAAAGGGGCTTCTTGTTTTAAACTTTGCTGATAAAAAATATCTGGCTTCATGAAAGATTTTCAGCATCTCAGTGTGGTTATTTCTCCAATCTCCCTAACAGCTTATAGGACAAATGTGGGAATGTATTGAGTTACAGTTCTCTTGCTTCCATTAGTAAAATGATACAACAGTCTACAGGGACTGTTCTGAGAAGATCGGTAGTTCTAACCTTTAAAATTATTTAAGATGCTGATTAAATCCTTAAAGAGGACTACCACATTAGCACAGTATTGACTGTCATCTTGTGCATTTAGGCAACACTTAATGGTGTATTTAGTTAAGCAGTTAAAGAGATATGCTGCTAGTAGTAACCAATCAGACTTATCAGTATGTAGAATATGAAAGAATTATATAATATAATTGGCTGAATGTTGGTTCTACCCTCATATTCTTATGTCGCAGAACTTTTTTGGTACTGCCTATATAAACTTAACAATGTTTTAGCTCTAAATATTTCCATAATTACCATAATAAAGCACTGGCCTAGATCCTGCTTCTCATGCGCCCATATAGGAAAAGATGGGAATGAACTTAGAGTAGAGCTGCAGATGGTATCCTTGGCAGTCAACCTCTTGCCCACCAATTACTCATGGTCATTTAGAAGTGCCAGTATGGAAACCCAAAGTATAATAGAAGTCAATGGAGATTGAAATTTTTTCTATTACATTAGTGAGAGAAGTGCCTGTATGGCATATTCCCGTATACACCCCACTTCGAGCCCTTCTCAATAAACAATATGAGTAGAACTAATTGGGAGCGCTCTTTATAAATCCTGGATTCCATGCCCCAACGTACCCCTTGCACTTACTGGTACTCCTCTTGTTATTTGCCCCCTTGCCCTACATGTACCGGCGCCACTGTATGTGAACTGTATTTGAACACCAGGTTTGCACATACTGCTGGAGGGATTTTGGCCCACTCCTTCACACAGATCTTCTCTTGATCAGTCAGGTTTCTGGGCTGTTGCTGAGAAACGCGGAGTTTGAGCTCTCTCCAAAGATTTTCTATTGGGTTTAGGTCTGGAGACTGGCCAGGCCACACCACAACCTTAATTTTTTTCTTACAGAGCCACTCCTTGGTTATCCTGGCTGTGTGCTTTGGGTCATTGTCATGTTGGAAGACCCAGTTTCCACCCATCTTCAATGCTCTAACTGAGGGAAGGAGGTTGTTCCCCAAAATCTCGCAATACGTGGCTCCGGTCATCCTTTTCTTAATACAGTGCAGTTGCCTGTCCCATGTGCAGAAAAACACCTCCAAAACATGGTGCTACCACCCCCATGCTTCACAGTAGGGATGGTGTTCTTGGGATGGTACTCATCATTCTTCTTCCTACAAACACGGTTAGTGAAATTATGACCAAAAAGTTCTATTTTGGTCCAATATGACCACATGACTTTCTCCCATGACTCCTCTGGATCATCCAAATGGTCATTAGCAAACTTAGCAAAAGACGGGCCTTGACATGTGCTGGTTTTAGCAGGGGAACCTTTCAGTGCCATGCATGATTTCAAAACATGACGTCTTAGTGTATTACCAAAAGTAACCTTTGAAACGGTGGTCCCAGCTCATTTCATCTCATTGACTCTTGTGTAGTTCTGGGCTGATTCCTCACCTTTCTTAGGATCACTGCAAACCCACGAGATGAGACCTTGCAAGGAGCCCCAGTTAGAGGGAAATTTATAGTCATGTTTAGCTTTTTCCATTTTCTAATGATAGCTTCAACAGTGGACCTTTTCTTACCAAGCTGCTTGGCATTTTCCCTATAGCCCTTTCCAGCCATGTGGAGGTGTACAATTTTGTCTCTGGTGTCTTTGGACAGTTTTGGACAGCTGTTTGGTCTTGGTCTTATAACAGTGTAACAGTAATACTGTCCAATAAACAGTGTAACAGTAACGCTGGTCAGTATCTGTGTGCAAAATGGAAAAATAAAGTATTCTCCCTACATTCAAACACTAACATTCAGTTTACCTCCCCTGCAATTCAACATGGTTTTGCCCACTCTTGACTAAAGCTGGTCGATTGCAACAATTTATTGCATAGTGTATGGCCAGCTTTAATGTTACACTGTTATTAGACTTGTGCTAGGAAACATCATCACTCACCTGTAATACTGATTGCAATGAATTCAATTTACCACCCCTGCAATTCAACATGTTTTTGCCCATGGGAGTGTCATACCTCTTGTCCACCAAGAACCCAGGTTCAGACCTGGGTTTATACCCTGCATTTTTCCCGGTCACTTAACCCGGGTTTAATTTCTTGGGACCCTTTTCCACAAAAATAAACCTGGGTCTATGTGCATAAACCTGGGGGGGGGGTTGTCAGTGGAAAAGTGGTATCAATCATAAGCGTGTACATCTGAATCTGGACCAGTGTATGTAATTTACTCAGGAGAATAAAATAAGGTAAATAGAGGTAATTAATTACCTGAACAAATTATTAATAGTGTTTACTTATAAATATTTTGCCTTTGCCTTAGATTCAAATATAACGGGAAGCACTTTGAGGGTTAAAGGATCATTTTGCTGATAGCACAGACAATAATGTTTCTCCCAGCAGTTTCTGTGTCAACATGCAGCCTGCTGTGGTGCTGTAAATCAGTTCTGCAGACACGCTGCATATGCTCTGGCAACACTTTGCAAGGCAAATGCTATGCTTCAGTGACAACACGTCAAATCTCTTCACTTGTTAAAATGGATGCCTTTTCCAAGACCTGCAGGCTTTGGTTTAGCTTTATTCTTGCTTTAAACAAGGCACCATCAATAATAACTTTGTCTTTGGAAAGTGGGAGTTTAATTCGTTTCCTGATTTAGTTAAAATGTAAACATTGATATAATAATTTCACAAATGGCTGCACACTGACAAACACTACGCTAGAAGATGCACTGATCTGACTCAGCAAATTGGAAAATTGTATTAATGATATATGTTCCCGCTTTGCGGAAAATAAACTTTCTCTGTAACTAGTGTTTTGTTTTTCAAAGTACTCTGGAATACTTCTGCTGTATTAAAGTAATCAATAATGTGTTGTTGTTATTTTTATTTTTATTCAAAAACCAAAATAATCAAATATAATATTATATATATATATATATATATAGATAGATAGATAGATAGATATAGATAGATATATTTATATAAAAGATAAGCGCTCTCACCCAACTCCAAAGGCTAGATTTACTGAACTGCAGAAAAGGAAAAATTGAGATGTCTATAGCAACCAATGCAGTTCTAACAATATTAACTAAAGTCAAAGGGTAAAATAAATACTGTATATCAAGCTATGATAATAATAATACCACAAATAATACCACGTTCAGATTGCCTGGGCTTTTTAGGCCACTCACCTCTCCTTAAACGCGCTGGAGCCGGCAGGCCGGTTTCAGACGCGTTCGGACTGCAGCAAAGCCGCAGACGAGCCAACGAAAACCCTCCTTTTTCGCCGGCTCTGAATGCCGGCATTCAGTGGCCGGCTTTTAAATAGTGATGCGTTCAGATTGCCTTCACAGGCCGGCCTTTTCACTGAGGTCGGCATTTTCAGTGAAAAAGCCGGCCTTTTGAGGCAATCTGAACAGGGTTTGAGAAGGCTAAATTCAAAAGGAGGGTGCATTAAGGATGGGTGGATACAAAGAGTGGTTGGACACAGAAAAAAAGTGCAATACAATATAATATGTATTGGATGGTGATATCTAGGATGCAATGTGTATTGTTTGGCGGTAACTAGGATGAAGTTTCTATTATCTTAAATAGTTTGCTTTCAACTTAAGTAGTATGTTTTCTGCCTTGTATATATTATATATTAATTAATAATAATAATAATAATAGAATTAATGGTATAACATGCTTTGGACACTGAGCTATGGGATTGTAGGCCGTGTAAACTAAAATACATTTTATTTTAATGTGATATTGTTTGATGGAGCCCCCTTCAAAATGTATGCCTAGGGCCCCACAAAACCTAGGGCCCTAGGGAGTTATGAATGCAAATGGCACAAGTTCATGAAATACAATCCCTGAAGTAACTGCAATAATGACTTTGAATAATAGTGATATTGTGAATATCACTAAATCATAGTAGATTTAAAAGCATAGCTGGGACCTAGCTTTACAGGGATATCATTTATTTAGGAAGGATAAAATAGGGAGAATTGGAGGAGGGATATTAATGTATGCGAGGGAAGGAATAAATAATACTTTAATAAGGAGAGTTAGAGGAAAAAATAGAATTACTTTGGGTAACCATAGAAACCAAAGCATTTATTCTTCTTACTGGGGAAATATAACATTCACTAGGACAAGATGAAGATATAGACAATACCCGANNNANAGACATTTTTAAAATGGCATTGCAAAGGGTGATGATAATCTCAAGGTAGGAGTTAGTANTTATGTAATCCCTTTTTAAATCAGTATGGATATTACCCAATCACTTTAAATGTCTGCATAAAAAGTATTGCATGTTTCGTTGTGTATAACAAACNATACATTTGTCTNATAAGATCANNATATTTCATGGTTGCCAACTCTCCTTCAATATCAGGGAGACTCCCTAAAAAGTGGATGATCTCCCTGACTCCCTGAAGTGTTGGTAATCTCCTTGATGCTGACTGAGTTCAGAAAACATTATGTTATGATGATAGAATTCATAAATTGTCCTATTTCTATAAAGATAAAGAAGTAAGTGGCTCCTATTTACGACTTTCACAATACATATATTGAGTTACTGAGAATTTAACAAACAATAAATTCTCGATGTTGACATTTTTATTGTGTAATAGATCTCATGGCAGAGATAGACACACCCATGGGTGGAGCTATCAACAGGACACACCCCTCTGGTGGCCCAAGTTACAACCCTTTTGTGCAGTGCCTGTCACAATCTCCCTAATATCCATTTGCAAAAGTTGGCAACCCTGAGATATTTATTGTAATCCAAGTAGTTTACATCCATAAGTATACAGAGAGTAGAAAATATCCTATGGCTATTTGGTGGCCAAAAAAGCTCCAAGCACTCTCAGTCCATCAGAGATGGAAATAGTTTCTCCCACAGTTTATAACCAATGTGTTTCAGCTCTTAATGAGCTATCCTCAGGGCGCGTGTGGCAATAGTCATAGGCATGTGTTACATATAACCCTCTAAATTAATCAATTAAATACAATATATTTAAGTCCCAAGAATAGTAAAGGATCTAAACATGTATAGCTTGGAGCACTAGATCAGGATGGGGAATAAAGGAATCTATTTAATCTATGTGATGGAAACTGTGATGAGCCTTTATTGAGCTCCACTAGAAATTTGAATATTTTAATTCCATTACAGNGAGTGTCCCTCATACAATTGGTGAAAATACTTACTTGGATATAAGTCATTTTAGTTTTGATGCTTACAAATGATGGACCTGATCCAGGAGGGGGTGGGAGTTGGAGATACATCAGGTATACATTAGGTAAGACAAATTAATATTACACTGACTCATCTAATTGATGTATCCCCCCACATACATATTTGTTGATGTAACATCTCTTATCTTAAACTGTCCTCCCATACATAGGGCACCTTACATGTGGCTCATGTTTCTGTCATTTCTAGAAGGTTTCATTCCCTTTCACATAGCGGACTCAATTTCTATCATGCCATCAGCCATGAAAGCAAACAGGGAGGTGGGTGGTGGACAGTACCATTTGTTAAGTATGCTTTCATCTTTAATCCATTTTTCACCAAAATGCTATTATTTGTTTCTCCTCATATCTCACCTAAACCTCAACCTCACTAGCAACACATCTTTTATTTCACATCCACTGACAGCTTTGATAATTTTATTATCACCATTAATAATGCTCCTTTTCCTGGGGCTTATAATCCTGAAACAAGCTGCCTGTGAGTTATTATTAACTTTGTTTTGTATCCCATTTTCAGTTCAATTCCTGATATATACATGTGAAAAGAATGTCCAAAATCTGTTCATATCTCTATCAAGACCTTACAACAGTTTNATTGTGAATGCATTATCTCAATGATCACTCTTTTCTGGTCTGTCCCAAAAGCGGTTTAGACTTTAGTGTAAGTAGTTTGACTGATTCTCCTCGCGAAGCATTCTTATATTGCTTCTCCCATTTGTCATTTCCTACATTGATTTCCTGTATTGTACAGAAGCAAATAAAAGTACTTTAAGTGACCTAAAAAGCTGACAAAAAAACTAAATCTATATGTGCGACTAAGCACTTTCACCTTGCAATTTGTTCTATTTAGCAATATGAAACANTTAACTTTATGTATTCGAACATTTAGATCATAAGTTTCCAGGCAAGGCCGTCTTACCTTCATACATATAGAGAATAGAGTCTGAGGGGCAAGAGAAGGACCAGATAAAGACTTTACTATTGACTTAGTGAGTGGGAAAAACCATGTTGAGAGAATTTAAATTTCATTTGTTGCAATCAGTATTACAGGTGAGAGATGATGTTTCCAGCCCAAGTCTAATAACAGTGTAACAGTAACGCTGGTCAGTATCTGTGTGCAAAATGCAACAATAAAATATACTCCCTGCATGCAAACACTAAGATTAATTTTACCTCCCCTGCAATTCCATTCCCTCATAAGTAAATAGTACGTAAAGTCTACTAGTCTAAAGGTAAAGGTATTCACAATTAGTTTCACTATGATAACACTAGTAAAATATAGAAGGGGATCTGGCCTATATGCCTAAGTTCTAAATCTACTGTACTGTATGTAATGTAGCAGAAGGTAATTATTTAAAAGATGTAACAATGTATTGACAATTCATAAACATTCATAAAGTAAAGATACTAGTGTATTTGGCACCTGTTTCACCTGTTTTAGGGTAATATTCAAAAGACAACTAATCAGCTGAAATGCAACAAAAACAATGAAAGTTTCAACTTGATTCTTGCTTCAACTTTATTTTTCTGGGATACATGTTATCTTCAAAACCCCTGAAAAGCAAGATACTGCCCATTCACAATGGGCCCGACCCGAGGATAACCTGGGAATAACCCTGCTTTTGTCCCAGCCCAGCTGAGTCACCAGACTCAGGATTTTTCACAGGTGCCGTAGAGAATGCTCCTTGACCTATGTTGCTGGGCATGACCCAAGAATAACCTGGGATTTTGGCGCAATGTGAAAGGGCTATAAACTGTGTAGACAGAACTGATACACAGAGTACACACACTTTAAGGCAGGGTGAGTACTTTTCAACACTTCAATCACATTAGACAAACCTCCTTCCATCTTATCCATGTTTTATTCCATGTTACTATCAAATCTTATTTTAAAATGTTAGTTAATTGTAAAAGACTACAAAATAGGGTAACCATAAATAAAAAAAAATAAAACAATATTTTTTGTTAACATAAGTAAAAATGTGAATTTTTTTCTTNACATTGCAGTTTTCAGTCACAGAAACATCTGAACTAAACGCTATTATACTGATTTTACTTCTACCTATAGAAAAAGACCCAAATCACTAATATTATTTTCTTTGACGATAACATACATAAAATATTGTCTCTGACAATTTTGGTTCTATAAAGGATACACAGACAACAGAACTCATATGTTTAATTGCTATGACTTATTTCTTGTATTTTGTGAGAAACCATAGCATATTATCGAGCAAGTGAATTATTTTTTGTTGGTTTACTTTGGTGTTTCTACTATATGACTGGAAACTGAAATATTGTATATTTATGTTAAACCAGAGTTAAAACCAAGTATTCAGGAGATTATTTAGAATCATATTGGTGATAATATAGAGGCACAGTGAGTGGAAATACCAAGTAGAAATAAGAATTCAAAGAAATTGGTTGTAGGGATATGCTATACACTGCCTATTTACTATACACTTTGTTTCAGGAAGCCCAATTTCTACAACCCATTTAAAAGGCTGCACAACAAGGGCAAGTTTTAATTATGTGGGATTTTAATTATTCAGACATAGACTGGAGTACTGTGACTTATAGTACAATTAGGGATAACATGCTTCTAAAGAACCATTTCATGTCTCAACTGGTAGAGGAACCAACTAGAAACCAGACTACACTGGACCTAGTAATAACCAATAATGTATTCACAACTAAGTGCCCATCAGCCTGCCTTAACATTTGCACGGTGACCTTTCTGATCTGATTTGTTACGAAGCAGATCAGTGCTTAAGGTTTTGGTCTCCCCACCCGTCCAGCTTTTTTAGTATGCCTATCCTCGCTTACAGTGTTTTGGTCCTAAGATCTCACTCATTTGCTCATAAAAGCTAATAAGATTAATTTGACATGACCTATCCCTCACATTTTACACTATGTCCTTAATGAGTGTTACATTATAATTTCATTATTTTGTACAGAATATTATTATTATTTACACCTATAAATTAGCAAAAGGGTCAAAATCTAAAGAAAGCAGAGGGCTCTTAGAGAGGAAAGGGTAATGCATTTCATTCATTACATGCTTCATAATATGATGGTACTATATGAAACCTGTTAATAAAATAANAAATAAGCAGCCATGGTCAATAAAAAATAACTATAGAGACAAACAAGTTAACAACAGAAATACATTAATTACATTAATGGTACTTTTATAATTACAACAGCAAGCCATTGATATTAATACTTATTAATTATCAATAGTTAAATCTCGAAGAAATGGAAATGTCATGGTAAAGGAACACAACAGGTACAATTGAGACTGACAGCTAGATATGGTACAGATAGCAAATCATTATGTTAGCTTTAAGTTTTTTTTTACTGAGAAATTCAATCAAATTATGCTTTATATTTTGTAGTTTTTTTGGATCTATTTACCTTATAGAGCGACAAAGCGCATAATAATAACTATTTATTATAATACTTCTTTACAGCAAGCAATAANAATCCAATTCCCTGTGTTAACAATGCCCAAAACAATCACAAGCCACTGTCATTTTTTTTATGCTAAAATATAATTTCAGAAATATATTCACAGTTGCTACCTCCAGTTATANTGATTTGTCCATGAAAAATTGTTAAGATGATTTTTTTTAAAAAAATTGGAACTGAATTCTTCTTTCTTTTTCTACTTCTTTCTTTTTTTTAATGAATGCAGTGACCTGAGTCAGAAAGGAAAATGAACAACATCTGCAAAATGACTATGAAACAGAATGACTACCATTTACTTATAGCCAATTACAAGCAGATGCCTTCTGCATTGACGGGCAGTTTAAAGGACCTGAGGATTGATTTTTTTCCTGGATTGTGAAGTATAGCCAGATAATGCCTTTTCGTTATGGTGTCAACCATTTAGTGCTGTCATTTGATTTCAGGGCCACATTTGATAATGTATGTTACAACATTGTTACCAGTAATGACTGTGTATGCCCCTAGAGGCACTCTTGGGCACTTGCCTCTTTTTGGATCTGCTGTGGGAACATGTCTTCATGATTCCTTTACAGAACCTGAGTAACCCAGATAAAAGGAGTGGCATTTGGCCAACTCAAGTGATGGTCATTTGCCTCTATGCTTGCTTGTCTGCTTCTGCTGTTTTGTTTTTTGCGTTCGTGCGTTCGTATCAGCCACCTGATTCTTGTATGTCGGTACTGTAATCTTTGTATTCAATTTCCCTTTGTGTTTCTGCTACTTTAATAACTTAAGCTCAAGTATTCCTGAACCATAATTGCTTGCATGAGAGAAAGGAAGGGAGAGAAGAAGATACCATTGAGGAAGAACACAGAACATGAAGGGCACAGAAGAGAAGAAGACAGAGTAGAAGACTGACAGAGGAAGAGGAAAGCATAGAGGAGAGGAAAATGAGATAGGAAAGTGGTGGGCTGGGACACAGGAGTGGTGGCAGCACTATAAAGGGTAACTCTTCCAATCTTTTGTTGACAACTGTATCTTTGTTGATATTGTGAGNGTTACTGTTCTGACATTCATCAGTACTTGGATACTAGATGGAACATAGAATTCATTTTGCTATTTGAAATACAATATAACTTTTAAGTTCTTAAGAACTGTATACAGTATATATCTCATTATAAACATTTGCATCGTAAATGAGAAAAACACATGGAGAATTGAATAAATACCTGAAAGTACATAAGAAAGACACAGTTCATGATTCATTATAAAATATTAGTGAAAATCAAAAAACTAATAATTATAAGCATAAACAGAAGAACAGCATGTCATGACTCCATGGCTATTGGTAGAGAAATGAGTCTACCTTACAGTGTTAGTCCTTTAATGGTGGGTATTACATATACCTATTGAAATTTTAGCACATAATGTATATGCTATACAGTGCATTAAATAAATATAATATTTAGACTGGGCTTATTATTTCCTTTTATTAAATAAGTCCAATTATAGTAAACAGACATAACCAAACACAATCTAAAATACAAAACAAACAAAATAACAAAATTATAAATTTCTATAAATATAAAATATACAAAAACAATAAAACTATATTTCGGATTTCAATCACATTTGTCCCAAAGATTTACATTTTTTGTGACAAATTTCCTTAAAAATTACACACTNTTATTTACAAACACAATAGCCTGAAATCAGGAATCAATAAAGTATATTTAAAAGTATTTTCTACAATAAAATGCAAAGCAAATTCAATAAAAATGAAAGCAATATAGCTCTGTACACTTACACCCCACATTTAATCCATTACTCAGTCTCTGTTTCAAATGATTTAGCCGAAGGATTTTCTTTGGAAACATGACAATTTCCAAGTATAATTGAATATGTTTTAATATTGTAATTGATTTATCTCAGAATAGATACACTTACATAAATGATTACAGCACAATGATAATAAATGTGCTTTAATTATACCACAACACATAAATGCATTTTCTCCTCAAAAGACTGTTCAAGCACTTATTTACTAATTTATGAGTTCTAACAAATGTAAAACATTATTTAAAAACTACAGCTGCTTTATTACATTTTAACTAGAGGCGAATGCTAAAATAACTTAATCATTTAATGTTTGTGTATGGCAGACCTGTAAATTGTCTTTCGACTTCATCTGTAACCAATCCTTATAGATACTGTCTCAGATGTACCTGTAAATGCTTCACCAGAAGTAACTCGTACCAGGGGGGGAATTCACTAACTGACGATTTCTGCAGAGATATCATATCACCAGCATTCGTCAGTGATCTGAAATCGTTAGTGAATGGTGATGTATAGTATTCAGTAAGTGACGTTTTCTATTGACGATATGTAATGTCTGACGAATGCTGAC
>JABWIB010001171.1:4888-17243 GCA_016617825.1 Platyplectrum ornatum
TGCATGTCAGTGCGTGAGTGCATGTCAGTGTGCATGTCAGTGTACGGCATATCTGTGTGTGTGTGCATGTCAGTGCGTGAGTGCATATGAGATGGGTTTTTTCGGCGGGGGGGCCCTAAGCTGAACTTTTGCACCTGGGCCCATTAACTTTTAGCTACGCCCCTGTATTAGGACTAGGTGAGAGAAAGACAGTAAATGTTCTATCTGCATATAAACTTTTATCTTATGCTTTTGTACTCTACATATAGAACGAAGATGCATCTAATTAATAGAACCTGACAGTGGAATATATTTCCTACAAACGTGTCCTACAAGCCTCGATTATGCACCTTTTACAGCACTCTAAGGACTTATATGATTCTTTAAAGTGCAGCCTGAAGGATCGCTGGGGACAGGTAAGTACAGTCCTTTACAAGATGTTCTACTGATAAACAAGGTAGGCCCTGTTGTCTGTATGTGAAAGGATGGGAGCAGGGAGAGAGAAAATAACCATTGCTAAGAAGCTGATCAGAGAATTTAGAAAATGCAGTTCTTGTAAAACAATTAGCGGAGGATTAGAGCTGTTTGATAATTATTAGTGGTGAAAATGTATGTAAGTGGGTCCATTTTCTGGTTAAGCGATGCTGACAGGGCAACCATATTATTGTCAACAGGTCAGTGGTAGCATAATTACAAGTACAATAATAAAAATGACAGCGTGGAAAATAAGAGGAATAGAGTTCCAGATGGAGCACTTTCTCAGGCTGAACACTCAGCATCTAGAAAGAGAAGTATTCTTGTGCCTCTATAGTTAATTGTTGTATGGGAATAGAGTAACTTCACTAATGTGAAATGAGCTGTAGCAATCTCTCATGATGTATGTTTCCCCATCCTCCGGGGAAAGCTGCAATCACAAGTGTAAAAATACTAATGCAGCCTCATCACATGTGATTAGCGGCGACATGCTACAGGTCCTTCAATCAGTGCGTTGAGGAAAATGAAGATCTACGATTTTTCCCAGTTCACTATAAATATTGAAGGAATTATGGCTAATTGGATTCAGTGGAAATGGTAATGAAACATTAGATGTTATCTGCACCATTAAAGGTGTATCGACTCTTGCAAACATCTGCTAAAATGCACTACCTACCTAGTAATTATTCACTCTCTCTCTACTTCATGGTTATTTATTAAGTCCACAAATCCCTGGATATAATGATGTGCATCATAACCTTTCTGTTAAAGGGTACAATGAAGTTAGTGGAGGCAGCCTGGACTCCTCTAAGGTTCATATGGGAGAGGGTAATAACCTCCCCGAACACACATGGCACTTCCAAACCCAGGACTGTACCCACACCAAGCCCTTACTGTATGATTGAAATGCCTCTCCACACCCACCATGCATGGCAGGTCATCATGCCCCCACCATAAAAAAGAATTCAGGATCGACATTCTGCATGTGTAAATAGACTGCGCTCGGGAGTCTAGCCCTGATTCTTTATTACTAAGGCCAAGGGTTTAATGGAAAAAAAGAACTGGCGGTTCTTTAGAATGGACACACGCTACCTTCCCACAGTGTGCTATCCTATATTCTTCCCACAGTGTGCTATCCTATATTCTTTCCACAGTGTACTGTCCTATATTCTTCCCACAGTGTACTATCCTATATTCCTTCCCACAGTGTACTATACTCCCCACAGTGTACTATCCTATATATCCTTCCCACAGTGTACTATACTCCCCACAGTGTACTATCCTATATTCCTTCCCACAGTGTACTATCCTATATATCTTTCCCACAGTGTACTATCCTATATTCCCTCCCACATTGTACTATACTCCCCACAGTGTACTATCCTATATATCCTCCCCACAGTGTACAATCCTATATTCCTTCCCACAGTGTACTATCCTTCCCACAGTGTACAATCCTATATTCCTTCCCACAGTGTACTATCCTTCCCACAGTGTACTATCCTATATTCTAGGTGGAGTACGTCCATTCTGAAGAACCGGCAGTTCTCCTTTTCCCTTAATTCCTTAATTATATATTGGGACAGAAGCCTTTTTTCTGAAATATAGGACAAATGAATTCCCTCTGATTGATATGATTATATATGAGTGGCGATCATATTTTTTGAGTACTAAAGCCAAGGGTTGTAGTATGCTTTCCAAGGACAAAAATAAACCCTGCTCCCATCAAGCCACTAATACTAATAGCATCTTTTGTCCTTGTTACAAACCTGACACACAGGCCCCATTTACTACTGACATTACTGTGGCTGGTATTAATGTAGACTTGCATCTACTCGCTATGATCCTTGCTACACCAACCACAGCAAAACTTACCTGACCAGCGAAATCCCACAACGGAATGCGGATTACTGCAGACAGCCATGTTCCTTTGCATTGATATACTGCGCATGTGCAAGGAACTTTGATGTCTTTGGTGACCCCGCAGACCATCTATCAGGTAAGTTTCTTACGATTCTAATAACTTTTTTTTATTTTTAGCATATTATACATTGGGTGGTGTGTAAATCACCCCTCCAAGTGTGTGTAAATAATGCACACTTCGATTTTATGATAAAGCCCATTTTCATATGGTGGTTGCCCAGAGAAGAAGCTTGAAAAAGCGTAGGCAAAATGTGCGTCGGGGTAGCCGGCCGCAGCCTCTCTCAACAGATACCAATATTGTTTGAGACAGAGTAGGAGGGTGTCAGTGGGGCTGATTATATTGGTAATGGATATATATATCCATGAGATTCTATGGCATTCTGAATGAATTATAGCCCACATAACACCTGGTTACCTTTGATATAGGAAGCACCAACAACATTATGGATGACTAATTAAGGGACATCTCCCTGATTTTGGTGCTATCCTAACATCACTAATATAAAAACTGAGAGAATAGAGCTGCTGCGTGGCTTGTAAAATATGTTTTAATTCACAGTACTTTCTTTCTTACGTTCACTGTCTATTTATTTTGGTTAAATATTTCGCTGCTGATTATAAATTACCCCCATTGTTTAATCACATGGGGGGTGCTTACCTTAGAACTTCAAGAAATTCAGAACAAATAGAAAGAAGGAACAAAAGTGTTCTGTTTTGTGGGTGCACTCTTATATCATATTCACAGAATAAATTTATTCTAAAATCAATATATTTTATTACAAACCTATGTAAAATAGGTTTGTAATAAAATATATTGATTTTAGAATAAATTTATTCTGTGAATATGATATAAGAGTGCACCCACAAAACAGAACACTTTTGTTCCTTCTTTCTATTTGTTCTGAATTTCTTGAAGTTCTAAGGTAAGCACCCCCCATGTGATTAAACAATAACATCTTACATTAGGGGTAAAATATCATCAACACAGAGGGTGTGTGGTGGAAACAATAAGATAGAATTGCCCAGAGAAGAAGAAAGCGGAGTAGTGGATGTGAGCATTTCCACAGAGCTGCCTGTGTGAACTACACAATGACCACATAAACAATCTTTCTGGTGATTTATAACACAAAACATAATATAACTTTGGGTAGAGCTCTTCCATCGCCAACACAGTATTATATGCCAAATAACAACTGACATCCAGTGATGTCATGAAAGGGTGAGAGTCACAAGAAAAAACAATAGTCATAACCAGGAATACAAACAAAATGCAGAAGTACATACTGTAAATACAAATAGGAATAATAAACGCAGTACATAAGGCAGAGGTGACACAAGTACACAAGAGGCCGGAATACATGCATTAACAACAGGAATCACTAACCAGACAGATAACAAAACAAAGGTAAACAGAATACATATAATACAAGAGTATTCCAAATTCAGAACAAGGTTCAGCTGAATATAAGAAGCACATGGAAATGTAGTGGTAACTGGTACTGGAGGTGCCACAACACCCTCATTGAGGTGCCGCGATTGATACTGATATTGATGTGGTGCCACATAGTGTTACTTAGTACCGCAATTTTACGCCTTGTATAGTAGCTGCACTAGATATGATGCCAACATGAAGTATTTCTGTCTTTACCTAAATACAGTTTACACAATTTAGACTCAAAAATGTAAAACATGGAAAATAATTTTTTGTTAGGGGTGCCTTGAAAATTATGGAGACCCTAAGGGCGCCTCCACTGAGAAAGTTTGGGAACCACTGCCTTAGGGGTAAGACTGGGATACCCAGGGCTGGCGCGCCCATTAGGCCGGGGGAGGGGCGGCAGCGAGGCGGGGGGGGTAAAATAAATGATAAAAAAAAAAAGTTCAGTTAATAACGGGAGGGCGGCCGGGACCTCTCCGCCGCCCTCCGCGGTGGTTTTTGAAGCGCCGTGACGTCATCACGTCGCGGCGCAACCTGACGTGATGATGTCACGTCGTTTTAAAGAAGGGGGCAGCGCTAGGTCTGCCTAGGGCGCCCGCAGACCTAGCGCCGGCCCTGGGGATACCACAATTTCAACTTGCCAATCTCCAAATTAGCCCCCCACCCGCCAATTTAGCGTAATTTGGGTGGACAGGGGGGATGATTTAAATTTAGGCATGGGGAAAGGATAAGGAGTAATTTTTGCAGTCAGCGATCCATGCGGTGTAAGGTGCTAGACCTTTCCAATCAAGTTCACTCCCCTCTCCTGTACTCCTGTGCTGCCCATACAGGCGCACACAAGTATGAATCCGGGCCACTGTACCTAAATCTAAATGTGGATGTGTTTATTAGCCCCAACAGAATTCATTTGAGGCATATCATATGAAGATGCGTCATCACGGCATCACAGTCAATAATAAGTCCAGCTTTGTCTGAATTTCTTATTTCATTTATCATTCCTTACATGAAATAATTCATTATTAATTGCATTGACCGAAGAGGATATATGAGATGACTAAAACGTCTGTTTCTCGGGTTTTAATGAGACTTCTGCATGTACCACATATTGCAACTAGATAAAAAAAAAAATCCCCATGAATTATTAAGAATCATTAAAAGTCACAGCACAAAATTCAGGTTAATTAGCAAGATTAAAACAAAAATGTCATCCCTTTCAACCTTAAAAACTTTTTGAATGCCCTTTAGATAGAAGAAAGGATTGCGCTTTCAGCTCTTCTTTGGTCCATGTGCTGAGAGACTGTTTTGCTCGCTGAATCAATGGTTGGCATTTTATAAAATGAAATACTACTTCTTGTGAACGAGTTCCTTGGTAATCATTTCAGGCACTTATTTTTGGTAATTAGTATGCTAAGCAAGAAATAACAGTCTGCTAATTAAATCATCATGAAAGTACTTCACCTTTGACAAAAACAGAATGAAATTAAGAAAAGTGGAAGGCAGAAGGCAGAATACTGTATATACAATATATGACTAAAATGTGTCATTCCACTGCAGACATAATAAATTATAATTTAATAAAATGATTTAAATATTTAAATTATATTTCTGTTAATTAGCTGTACATGTGGGACTATTACTAGAATAATAGCTCCCAAATGTCCTAATTTAACCATTGCGCCATTGATGATTGGAACTTTGCTGCAACGTAAATGTGGACATAACCAGGATGTCACAGTAACATAGAAGCCTCAGAAATATGAGGTTATCCTGTTCATACTAGGAGGCATGAACGATTGAGGAAAGCATACAGAGACTGATTCAGAGTTGAGACCTGGGCAAAACCCCCCAAAAAAAGTGTAGACCTGGGCAAAACCAAAACACTGAACTGCAGGGGGAGGCAAGTGTAAATTAAAAACAGAATTAGAATGAATTCATGGGTCAGCTCTAATTTACAGATTAAACAAAAAGCTCTGCGTTTATTATAAAAAAAATTCATATGCACCCCTCACATTGAAAAAATTGATTTGCTGAACACCTAAAAAAAGATGTAAATCCACCTCTGGATCATGCCCTATAAGTATAATCTCAGAATGATTTTATAGGTCTTGGTAAATAGGCTTATAACTAGATATATTATTTGATGAACATATGCAGAGGTTTTCCTTACCTGCCAGTAATGAGGAAGAACAGTGTAAGAATAACCAAAAGAGTAAATCCTCCAACAGCAGCTGTGGCAATTACCAGAATCTGCCCCTGTTCTGCCGCTATATCAGAAGCTGCAATAAAAAACAAAATGCATTAAACTATATATATATTATATATGTAGTTATATCAGGGTTGGCTACTAAGCATGATATACAGCCCAAAATCCTAACTCATACCTCTTTTCCACCAAGAACCCAGGTTCAGACCTGGGTTTGTACCCTGCATTTTTCCCAGGTCAAAAAAAGACACCTTTTTCACTGCAAGGTGAACCTATGTTGACACCTGTGTCTATTGGTATACCTCTGTCTATTGGTATACTTCTGTGTCTATTGGTATACCTCTGTGTCTATTGGTATACCTCTGTGTCTATTGGTATACCTCTGTATCTATTGGTATACTCCTGTTTCTATTGGTATACCTCTGTGTCTATTGGTATACTCCTGTTTCTATTGGTATACCCCTGTGTCTATTGCTAATTATATTTCATATCATGTGTATTCAAAAACTCACAATAAAATCAGATTCAAGCTCGTAGTTTCATTTTACATACTGAAAAATAGAATTTAAAATAAATACTAATAACATCGTATTGAATCAATAATAAATGACTATAAACAAGTGTTACTGTTGGATAAATCTATTTGTAAAGTTGGTTGGTTACATTTTTGTCAGCCTTGGAATTGCCACGTTTTCTGTAAGTGGGTTAAGGGACATTATCCAATTATATGCTTAGCTAGGAATAGTAATAATCTACTCTGGCAAGGAACCTGTTATTTATGACACCTGGATTGAATGTTATTTGGCCCCTATAGGGCCATTAGGTATTTGCATACATGCTTTATGAATTGCGTCATCGAGCAGAGTAAAAAACTTTAGAGAGAATTCATACGTGCTGTGATTGATTTAGAATAACTCGCGAGGCATGCAGGGTCAGCCGTTCCTGCATCTGCTTTGTAACTTACTATTAATAATCACTTAAAAATGAAAATGGTTTTCCATATCTGGATGCTTCTAGTAATGATGCATCTGATTCTATTGTGAATTATCGAGGCGGCACAAATTACGCTCCGGAAAAAAACCCCTTGAAGTAACCACCGTACACTACTCATTTCTGCTGTACTGCACTGATTTTAATGAGACCTATATTTTATATAGGCAGTGTGATGTGCAACTCAGCAACCATTAACTGTAACAGATATTAATCCTATAAATGCATATTTCCAGGGAGGGAAGGGGGGTTGCTATTGTCTAGAGAGCCGATAAATACATCAAATCGGTTCCATGTAAACAGCCTTTTTTATATCAGAAAATGATCCACTTATTGTACTGTCCTAACATGAAATTCAATATAAAAAAGACAAGTATATTGCAATTCTAAATGAGAATGACATTACATTCTTATTAAAATCATTGTCGGTATCCAGACTGTGTAGAAAGCTGGGGGCTTATATATTTACACACACATATATATATATATATATATATATATTATATATATATATACACAAATAATATATGGCAATATTGAGAGGTATGTATATTTCAGGTTTGCAGGTCTTCCGGGATATCCTGACCACACCTATAGTAAAAGCACAACTCGGACGTGATTTGCAAAAGTCGTCAACTTTCGTCAATTCGCTGCAATTTTACTTTGTGGAATTTATTGAAAAACTTAAATTTCCTGCCTCTGCTCAATTTATAGCATGCACTTATCAGAGTTTTACATAAAACCGTACAATTAAATTAAGGAGACATTGAACTTTTGTATGATTAATTAGCAAGCAGTCACTTAAAAGGGAGCATTGTAATGTCTGACATTGTATGTCTTTACATAAAGCACACTGCGGTTAATTAAACTTACTTTCATCTCCAGTTTCGAATTCAAACTTATGACTGTAGCCGCTATATCCTGCAGCTGTCCTGACTCGAATGTGAAATATATATTTTGTGGATGGCTTGAGGCCTGTGATAATAACACTGGGAGCCTTGGATCTTGTGGAGGAATAGCTGAGTTGTTCATGTTCCTGCAGACAAAAGAAAACAGTCATAGTTTTAGAAGACAAAAATAAAATATCCGTAATATTATCACCCGTTGTCACCCAGCCTTAACTTTTCGTGGAATGCACAATGCGCTTATGTAACAGATGCTTGAAAGTGACATTTCCCCCACTGTTTGTTGTTCTTTTGGCTTTGAAAGCTGCGCTTTGATTTGCTGCGTGAAATGACAAGTGCTGTAGCGGTGCTGAGCTTATCTCTATGATGAACTCCACTACACTTTTACAATGAAAGCTTATTCTCTTGTTGCAAGCAAAATGAAATATATATATAACATTCCTTCTTTCATGGGGCACTACAACAATGATAATAAGTCAGGCTTAAAGCAGACACTATTCCCAGTGCAGTCCATATTCTCCGAGCATTGCAAACAGCCTGGAGAGATGGTAGCAGTCTTTGAACATTTAGGTCTATGGTCTGTAGCGTAGGGCACACTGTGAATTTGGGTCAATCTCTAGAGCAGGTATTTATTTTAAATACGTGTATAGCAGCAGATATGGTATTTAAGAAATGTTATATTTACTGCTATCAACTATTAATCCAAGTCTAAAAAGAGTATTTATCGGAATCCAGACTTCCGTAAATTAGGTGATCATTGCAAATCACTAATGGGCCCGGTCATTATTCACAATTTGCAATGTAGGGCCAGATTCAATCTTCCGATATTCAGATGCCCAAGCAGGGAAGGGAGGGAAACACAACTGCAGTGCACAGTATACACACATTTGTGCCTGTGTAAAGTTACCTACTTCCCTCATATGCAGAAATATTTTCAGACAAAGGTATCAGCAGCACCTGGATAAGGGGAGCAAATTGTACTCTCTCGTCCATATGTCATATGCAGCTCAGGTGTTGGTCCTGAGCAGAGGAAATCCACATTGCGAATGCACGCAATCTATTCTGCACGTTATTCCAGTATTAAACAAACCATGTGGCAGCAGAGCATATGCTCTGTAACTGCCCAGTCTGTCAAAGTGCTCCCATCAGGCCCCGCACAACTCTCACCACCAGCGCATCTGCAAGGCAATGATCTTCTAAGAGATGACAATGCCAAGCTGTCAGCTGCTGCCAAATTGATTATAAAAAGCTTTCAGCACTCTGACCCAGCTCTATTGTCTCTCCTGCCAGGGGAAGGGAAAGTAGTAAGCTGTCAAGCACTGGTGAAATAAAAATCAGAAATTGCGTCAAGTGGCAGAAGTTAAACGCTGAATCAGGTCCTAAGGGGTGCTATATGGTTTAATACAGTGCAGTTAATTGGGAATGCTAAACACTAAATCCTATTTATTCAGCTAAAATTAACATGTTAGGTTCCATAGACTTGTACTATAATACCCGCAGGGGTATATCTTGGATATTTTTGCTATGAATATTTCTTGCTTGGCTTCTAGGAGTTGCTATTGGACTCTTTGGGGGAAATTTACTAAGGTCGTGTTGTGTCTGCGCGTTAATCTCGACGAAACTCGCAGCAAGTTAAACACGCAGAAAGACTGCGAGTTTGCTAATTCACTAAAAAGCGCGTTGTAACCGCGATTTCAACTCGCAGGCGTGTTTGAGCGAGTTTAATCTGCGAGTTTGAGCAAACTCGCCGATGTGTGTTCTAAACTCACCTCTGCGAGTTTCATTCAAAAAGCTTTATTGAAAAATTTAAAGGCATACAATCAGCAGCCATTTTACAAATGCACTTTAATTGTTTGCAGTGTGACACCTAGGGAGAGGTGAATGTTTGTGGTATTATTATAGTAATTTACACTGTTATAGGTAATAAAATCAGCTTTTCAGTGTTTATTACTGTTATTGTGACTTTTGTGAAGTTTAAAGACACATTTTTATCTGGTATGTTTCGCATCAAAATTAGTAATGATGTATGATGTATTTATACATTGTTCTGCCATTTCTGTCAGTGTATCAGTGATACTGTGGATGTAACTGTATATACTAGTAGTAGTAGCAGTGTTTGTGCTTTGCAGACATAACACAGCACTGTAATGAAACTCGCTAGGGTAAGGCAGCTCTATTTGTTTTGGCGAGTTCGGTTAAACTCGCCGGCGAGTTTGAAGCGAGTTTACAACTTGCAGTTTGATGAATTCTATTTGTCCTATCTTTCCTGCTTTACAAACATGCACAGGTGATTTTGAAATCGCGAGTTTGACTCTCACTTAAAATCGGCGAGTTTGTTACAACTCGTCCTTAGTAAATGCTTGGAAATGCAAACACGCCCAGGCGAGTTTAACAAACACGACATTAGTAAATCTCCCTCTTTGTAGCTGTATTAATGACTGGCAATCTGGACAGGGGGTGGTAGTCCTATTAAACATGGCTGTCCAGGTTCCAGTTAATTAATACAATTGCAAAGAGTCCAAAAGCAACACTCAGAGGCCACGCAAGAAATGTCCATAGCAAAAATGTCAAAGATTGCTCCTAGGAGTCAGATCAGGGCTCGAAGTGGGACGGTATATGCCGGTATGGTATACCGGCACTTCTCCCGCGAAGCCACGCCCCCTCAGCACTGGAGGGGGGAATGTTAGTTAAAAAACTGCGGGTCTGGAGGGGGTGGGGCTTATGTAAGGGGCGGGGCTTAGCGCCATACCAGCACTATAGAATCCCCACTTCGAGCCCTGGGTCAGATAGTATCATACAAGTCCATGGAACAGAACACTAATTATCACATAACTAGTTCTTGTTTAGGCATTATCATCAGCAGGTATATAGCCAGTGGTGTAAGTCCTGTAGTTGCAGGAGGTGTTGCAGAGCCTGAAGGAGAGGGGGGCTGAGGTAACTAGCCATATAGATACCAGGACCAGGAGTGCCAATGCTAAACTGTCAGCAGATGCTGTTAAATAATTTTTCAGAAGACAGCTGCCACACATCGCCACCCTGCCTGCAGAGGACAGCATTAAGCTGGCAGCTGGTGGTATGTTATTGGTGAAGAGCTCAGCACTAAGAGCCTTTGAGCAATGACAATCTCCCCATGTGCTGACAGCTGTTTGTGGCAGGTGATACAGCTCTTCTACTTCTGGTCTTGAATATGCCCCAATCCCAGCTGGACAGTCTCGAGTTTAATTGATTGTGCCATCCGACTAGACCAAGGGCGCTTTCTGGGGGTTTATTTCTACTAATTTGCTTAGTTATTTTCCTGTGCGATGAGGCAATGAGGCGAGTTTTTGGTACTGGAAAGGGCCTGGTTTGGGTGCTACTGGGTACCAGGCATATATTTTTATTATATTATTTGCCCTTTTTTGATGTTACACCCAGCCACCAGAATCCACTGCTGACACTGCTACATCATAACTACATACACTTTACTATACTCTGCTTTTTTGGAGGGGATATGTGGTCTAATTTATGTATGTGCTATGTTTGGTTATTGGTGGCACTAAGTAGTAAGTTCAAATTTCCAGATTGTTCCTTCCAAAGTTTGCTCTTAACTTATTCTCATGTTTGCAGCTCCCATTTTGCTACATGGATGGACGACGGAAGAGTGAGCTTTAAACACTTATTACTCACTTCTACCCGCAGGTAGTGCCAAAATGCCGGCGCTATCCGGGGGTAGTCCTGTTGGCGAGAGAGAAAAAAATGCAAATAATTTACTAAGAGTCTACCTGTACTGACCCCTGCTCACAAAAATATCATGTTAACAGTATTATACGTTGTAACCAACCACTATAGAAACAATAAATGTTATCCACATGTCTATTTGGAGTCTTTTCATATAGGTTCCTGTTCTGCAGTTATATGAATAATGTTTTTGTGAGTGTTTTGCAGCTTTACATGTAACTGACAAGAAGCGCTGAGTGACTAACCACAGGGACCAGGAGGACTGTTGTTCTCTCCTTTGCTGAATATAAAGCAACTCAACAAATCAACATCTCGCACAGAACATTGTGTGGTGCTTCTGAGGCTGAAATAATGACGAAGTAATCATCCATTCATAACTCTGTTGTCTCTGGAAATATGAGTAAAGCTGGCCATACACTAGAAGATAAATTGTTCCAATCAAAAGATTTTTCAAGAGTGGGTAAAATCATTATTACAGGTGAGATATGATGTTTCCAGCCCAGGGGGGGAATTCACTAACTGACGAATTCTGCAGAGATTTCTTTTCGTCAGCGTTCCTCAGTGATCAAAATTCGTCAGTGAATGGTGATGTATAGTATTCAGTAAGTGACGAATTGTATTGACGAATTGTAACGGCTGACGAATGCTGACGATATCCCATTGACGAAAAATGGGTATTCGTCAGGTGATATTGCACTAAACTGATGGATACACTGACGAATTTCAGTA